>SKCR01003404.1:0-65037 GCA_019454045.1 Zanthoxylum bungeanum | reverse complement strand
GACTTGAGCGTCGGAGTGCCCCCGGCACCCACCACACCGGTGGGCAGTAACATCTACGCTCACTCTACCTTTGTTTTGCAGGATCGCTAGTGCCCCCAACCTACAAAATTCTCGATTGTGGACCTCGGACGAAAACCAGCATCCACAGTATGCACTTGTGCGCGTTTATGGAAGCGTAACAGCATAGTTCTCAAATATTTAAGTATTAGATACTTATGTAAGTGTGATAGGAGGTTCTGTTAGCCGTGGATCGGGGAACAGCTTCGCTCTGGATAGACCCCTCAGAATCCCATTGGTAGTATGACTATGTGTCTATGGGAATCCGAATCAGGGTAGGTGTTATATGGTCTTAACCTGAGACTTGCATCGCATCGCCAATACTTGCGACAATCAGTATGCTTTAGTTCTGATCGTCTGGAGCTTTAACGGGTTCTGTGTACGCCTCTTCTGGGTATACTGAGAATCGTAGTGTATTGGGTGTGATGTCAAGAGGAAGTATCACTTCAGTCATATGGAGATGATGATCATATAGGATACATAACTGGTACTCTTAAATGCTGCAGCTATCAGGATAGTATGACTAGGTCATGATTATCTGATTATAGAGACTAGTTGCTAGTGATCTGATATGTGCTTCGTACGGGGCAGACACAATTCCAGCCCTAGGCCTAGCATGTGACATCTGATATTGGATCGTAATACGCAATACTTGTATACTACGCCTGATAAAGCTTATATATTCTTCGTTGAATATTTCTAGAGAATTGGGTAGGCACGGTGCTTTGCTAGAAGCCAACCATGTCTTGTAAATCGGTAAGAACGTGGTATTGGGTACGCACATGTTCGGATAGTCCGATGGACCATATTTACTGCAACATATCCAGGGATCTCTTGGGTCACTTCCCAAAGATTCACCGATGACATTTGACTGTAATAAAATTAATCTGGGATTAATTATGAGAGAGAAAATTAATCTGGATAATTGTGGTTAAGAATTATCTGGGATTAATTCGTCGAGAAGAGAGAACGTGATTAATTTGGAATTAATCGGAAAAGTAAATTAAATAGTTAAATTAGATTTTACTATTTAATTTATTTATTTGGGCTAAAATAATATATTGGATATATTAATTGAAATTGGATTTCAACACGGAATTAAAATTGGATTTTAATTCATGCGAACGAATTATTTTGGAATTAATTCGTAAGCGACTTTCGTAATAATTTGTGATGCATTATTATTTAATTAAATTGGATTTAATTACATAACGATGAAAAACTCGTTTAGTTGGATTAACGAACTGGGCCCAAAGTGTGTTGGAGATGTCAACTTGAATTTGAATTCCAAGTGGTTGGGACCCACTAACTTACATCACATGTCACTTTTTGATGTGTTTGTAGTTGGCATAAAATTAAATATTGTATTTAAACAAACAACCACACTTTGCTTATGTTTTTGGAAAATACAAAAGAAACTATTCACTTCTCTTCCCATCAAAAAACCGTGAGCTTCATCTTCTCTCCATGAATTTTGTTGCAAAATTCTACAAAGCTAGCACTTTAAAGAGGTGATTTAAGGTGATAGGGAAAACCACCTTGAGTTGGAAACAACAAATGAAGGCTTGGAGCTTTCCAACAAAGAATGGATTTTTGAAATCTTAAACCGATCAAGGTGAGTAATTTCTAAAAAACTTTCATTGATTTATTCACACATTAATCACGCTAGAGATCCTTGGAATGTCTAGGACACTAAAATGGTATTGGATACTAAATGGGCTTTGAGACCCAATTTAGATGACTTTAATTGCAAAAGAAGCTCTTTCGCTCGCGTATGTCAGAGGGTACATCTTTCGAGCACTGGGTGTCGCAGATGATGCTGATCGAACAGCTAGGTTAGTGGGCATTACCTGAAGGGGTTTTAGGGGCAGAATCCGGTAACGCAGCGGAAGCGGTGGAAAATCAAATTTTCCGATTTCAAAATTTTTTCTCGGATTAATTAAATAAACATATTTATTTAATTATCCATAATCAAATTATGAAATAAAATTCAAATAAATCATATTAAGTGAATTTACCGAATTACCCTTACACTTGGTACTTTGTCCATTTTAGTCCGAAATTGATCAAATCAATTTTGAATGATTCTAAATCATTTCTAAGATGAACTTAGCATGTTCAAAACATCAAAACACCAAGGGCAACATAAATCCCTGAAATTCATCATTGGCCGAATGCCTCCCAAGGTGGGCAACTTGTGCATTTTGTCATTTCATGCATCAAAACACATCAAGATGTAATCCAATGAACATGAAACTTTATATGCATCATATAACATCCAAATACACAACATATATGAAAATCCCCAAATTTGGAATTGGTCATGAACCCTAATTTTTCAATTTCTTCAAATTAGACAAATTAGACCAAATTGGTTAAATCCAACACTTCAATCATCTTTCTTCCATCCAATCAAAGTCTCAACACAATGAAACAACTCAAGATCAAATCTAGGTCATCTAAGAGTGGGTCAACAACTCTAGATTAGCAACAAGGTTTCCAAAACCATAAAAGAACACTTATTACTACAATAGCCATAAGCTTCCTTCATCATACATGCTCTACACTTTCATTAAAACTTCCATCATCAAAAACACAAGGAATAAAGAAAGAAATAACCTAAGAACATCATATGTTAAAGCCTAGATCCTAAGGAACATTTTCCTTTCTAATAGTAAGTTGGAAAAACTTAATAAAAATCAAGCTTTCTTTGGTTTCTTCTTTCTTTCTCACAAGCTTCCTTTGGTTTCCATTAATGGAGTTTTCTTTTAAAGTGTATTAGGTTAAGAATGAAATGAAATGAAAAACAATATATACTTGTATCAAAGATGCCTTGGCCGAAATTCACCAAACCAAATACAAGTAATTAATTTCAATTTCATTTCACCTTACATTTGATCAACTGGTTAAATATCTAAAAACAACTTTAAAGACATTTAATTAAGTCAACAAATGCAACTAAGAAAATATAACTCTTATATTTTAAGTGTATGGCCGAATTTAGCAAAGAAATAAAGGAAAAGATATTTTATTTTTCAAACAATTTTGAACAAATATCTTAAGAAGTCAAAATCAATTTGACACCTTTTCCTTTAAAGTATAAGTCAACAATTGCAACTTATAATCACTTCCTAACTTTATCATTTGGTGATATATTTATATTTTAATTATATTAATCATTTAACAATTAAATAATAATTAAAAATATAATATATCAAATATATGTATTATATTTACTTTAAATATCTCAAATACATATATTAATGATATATGTCAAATACCTTTATTTGACTATTTATTAATGTGTATTTAATAATATCATATATTAAATACAAATACACATTAATTAGGAAATGACGGTTCGGCCCGTTCGCATGTATTTTCGTTTAACGATTAAACGATTTATAAATAATCATCATTATTCATAAATGTTGCTCTAGTGCTCTACGAGTATGTTTCATTATTGAGACTCTCTAGATTCAGGTATATCCGTCACGAAATCCAATTTCATGTCCATAATCTATCCACCCGTAGATTATGACGATCACAGATAATCTAGCTGAATCATACAGGTCGAGGTCATTGCATACGTATAATCCCTCCGTCACAGGTATCCAGATAATCCCAGAGATATAGATGTGAACGTCAAATCTCTATAGGTATTATCTCGTCGACGTATCTATTAGCAATCTTTAAATAACACTCGGAACTTACTTCCGATGTATACTGTGGCCACAGATTTAACAGACTGCTAATTATATATGGAATACCTATGCTCTGTACACAAAACTGACGGATCCTATCTTGACACACACAGGATATCCTGAGGATCGGTCCACACCCAACGAACAGGCGGAGGTCTGATCTAAATAGATCAGTGACGTGACTGCCATCTAAGTGTGGAGGATGTCTCATACATCCACAGTGGTATCTCAAGTCGAAGGACCACTATGCTACTCAACCCGAGAAGATTCTTATTGACGTTGGTGTACCATCCATTAAGAATCTTCGGTGAGCCGTTCAGTGTTTATCCACTATAAACACCTACACGTCTATACGAGTCTCCCTAGACTCATGGTTCATTGGGATAAACCATCGGACCAAGTCTCGATATACGACATGTACTGGTCTCAACGAATTTGACTAAACGACCCGTGTTAGCAAATCTTGACCAGGAACTATGTTTGATAATATAATATAGCAGTGACACTTCCCAATGTCAATTACAAACTAACTTTGTAACTGTGTACTGCATTATATATTATCGGGCCTTTGTCTAATATATACATATCACTAAACCACATTTAGTTTCAATCTAATCGTAATCAGATCGAATACGTATATAAAACAAGAGGTGCAACCATAAATAAGTAATATTATGGAATAAGGGGATGTTCGTATTCATGAGTCAGACATAAATACGGTCCGGATTGGCGCTCTGAGCACCAACCCCAACAATTTCTCCCACTTGCTCTAGTGCCAATCCACAGTATCATATACTCATCTCAATGTGCATCGTATGCACATGGCCCTCAAAAGCCCACCCAGTACTTAAGAGGTAGGCAACAAAAACAAGTCCGCTATGACATATTGAGTTTGTCAAACAAACTCAATCGTTTCCCATAGTCAGCATCATTCATATTTTGTAGAATCTAGATTATACATTAATATGACTCTCATGCTACATCAGTATTTTGCTACAGCTACTGAGTTGTCCAAGTATTTAAGGATCAAATCCAAAATACTATGAAGACAACCGCAAACACAATACAATTCAAAACTTCTATTTTATAAGGTCACTATGCAACTTCATAAGTCAATACTATAAGTTGCATTTAATTCCAATATAAAAGTAGAATCCTTCGTGACACTCCCACTGCATCTTTTGTGACTCTTTATGACGTAGACTGTCTAACGCCATAATTAGTCTCAAAACTAATATGACCCTAATGGTTGCAGACTGTATTCTCCATGAATTAGAAACTCATTCTTAATATCTCAAAGATCACAAAGAACGTGTTTCAAGATCCATCCTATGGTCTATAGGATATCAAAATAACTCGTAACAATTACGATTAAATCAATATCTTTAATCGCACATTATAAAGTATTTATTATGTCATCATCAAATGATACTAAGATTGATTAGACATTCTAATCAATATCTCTTTCGAAAAAGGGATAATCCTTTACGAAAGATGAATACTTTACATAAGACACACAATAACTGTCCAACAGTTATACTAACTGTCATACATATAGCCTAGTTATGTCCTTTATTAGATCATATCTAATGTACGAATAATATGAGTATCTCACAAGTCTCTTAGTTTTATATCTTATATAAAACTTTATATCAAATATAACAGAGACTACTCTCACTGCTTTCATGGAGTAAAGAAGACTTAGGTAAATCTTATACCTCACAAACATCTCATTATTACTATAATAATGATAATGTTGTTAGGATATATAACACTGGTAAGTAATTTGTACGCTCCCACTAACCCTTTTATCACATATGTATTCTATATACTTTGACAAGATCAGACAATCTGACGATATCAAAAATAGAGAACACATATTTCTGGAAGACTTATCCGAGTCTACAATAGGCTGTATAAGCTAGCACACAAACTGCGATTTCAGCAGAACACAAATCTAGGGCCATTCCAGAATGAACTCTTCAAACAAGGAAATCACAAATGATCTCTTATTCGAATAAGTCAACCAAAACGCCACTTTGCATTCTTTAGCTAAAATATACAGTTTAATGTCAACATCAACCAATATATCTTATTGTTCAATTAGTGTGACAAGAGATAAGTTTTCTCAGATCTACAATAGATTGTTGAGTATAACATTTCTCACTGTCATACTATAAAGGTCAAACCTTTAATAAGCTCACATTGCTTCCGTTGTGCAAACAATTAGCACATATCATGAACTAATTCATAATGAAAGTGTAATCAAGTTCAAAACTTGATCGTAGTAAGCTATGAACAATCTTAGATCTATGGTTCAATGGTGAACTTCCAGAATCGATATCAAATATCGCTTCCATTATAAGTCATAGGATAATTTTTCTTCAATAAGAAAACAACGGAACCATTAAGTATCAAATACTCTGAATGATTCTGTTATCCTATTGGACTTGTACGGAAGATGTATAAGGGTTGTTTCATCTTATTAATTACATAGTTCCATTTATAATTTATCATTCATTACATTCAATTCAATCAATTTTACTTTTCTCAATAATAACATACAGATCAGTTACACACCAAGTAAAAAACGATTTGTTACTTAGAATCGTAGGAAAGATATTCTATTAAATAGAATACAATATTCTATTAAACAGAATAAACGATAAACTTTTACTTATACCTCCGAGGTGTAAGTAATTTCCATTATATAACTATTATATAAAAGAAACATTCAAATCTTAAACTTTTCAAGATTCGGATTTTCTACCTGTACATATCATATATGCAACTGTAGAAAATAATGGAACATTAATTAAAGAGATGAATTAGTGTTACTGGAGCATAACCCCAAGAGTATTGAAACTAATTCGGTAACATTCAATATCAGACGAATCAAATCAATTAAGATTCGATTACTCCCACTACTCAATTCCATCAAGATGGAATCGTGGAAGAACAATATTGAATATGAATCATATTCACTAAATAACCTTAGAACTAATTGCTTTAAATTCATACGTTTGATCGTATCAAAGATCTTTGAACAGTTCAAAGACATGTAATGAATTTTGAGGATGGAATTCTCTAAAACCTTTAGATTGAATATATTTGAACAAGTCAAAAATGTTCAATCTACGTTTCATCAGAACAGATTGAAAGTTCTTGATACTTTCAAGACTTTCAATATGTGTTCCTTCAGAAACAAGTAACTAAGTTATGACAATTCATCAACTAAGTTACGAAATAAAGAAAATTACCTTAAGCAATTATTATTTATAAAACTACATACATCCAATGTATCAGTTAAATAAATTTGGTGGTCCAATGACAATCATTGGTTAAACGAGATCTTAATCACTTTCCTAAATACAATATTCATTAAATGGATAAGGATGTATGGTGTGATCTAGTATCAAACCATCATTTACCTTACGGAATAAGCATCCAATGCTTAAGTGATTAAACTCATAAAGCACCGTTCTAAATTATTTACTTTACCGAATAATTTCTCTTTATGTTTATCTCTACGTCAATGACACTACTATTATTATAAAATATGTAACAATTGTTTATAAAGAACAAGTGACTATCCAATAGTCGCGAGTTCCGATATCAAATATCAAAACAATCGTTAACCAATATTTCAAATAACTAGATGGGAGATCTGATATCCAATACCTATAGTTGTAGTATTGTGAAAATCGATATTTTCTATACACAAATATACGCATATCCTTTCTTTAGCTTTTCTATTTGCATTCAACTATTCACAACAATTGTAAATAACTGATTAGTAAATCGTGTCAGACACATTACCTCTAAAGGTAATTAAAGCTTAGAAACGTCATTACTAGATAAACAAATACCTAATAGGGCTTTCTTAATGCCAGTCAAGAATCTCGAGACATGAACTAATTCAAGTCAATTCTTACCGCATAAGAAACTATTATCTCTAAAGTATTATATCCTAAAAGGGATATCTATCTAGATTATCTATCATGACTTAGAAACTAAGTCATTAACCATCTTGATTTTTGAAGAAAATCAGAACAACAGTTCCCGATGGTCTAGACTAATCTAATAATATCCTTGTCTAATAGTATCTAGAACCTATTCTAGAATAACTGCAACCAAGAGTCTAGTCAGATAACATATCATAATATGTGTGCAGTAAATAAAAGTTTAATTCTATATAAACAATAGAATAAGGAAACAAACAAGCGGCAATTTCCAAAATAACATACACTGCCTAAGTTATGGAATATTTTAAACTTAGCAGTGTCTCCCACTATTTTTACGTAATGCCATAATCCCCAACGGAAAGACGAGAATTCAATAATTAAATCGAATTCCATAATGGGAAGAGGACCCCATGAATATATTTCGACTCACAGCAGAGGCACGGTCTCGCCTACGTATATTCACAGGTAGACAACTAATTGCCAATCACTCACTAGTGACTCCGAGGTTCTGGTCCTGGCCGTTTCTCGTTGTCGCTGCGAAGGCAGGCCCACAAGGAGACGTACCAAGGTTAAACTCGTCAATGATAAACTCAAGTTACTTGCGTAACCCTGACAGCTAGGGCACGTTCAGGATTCCGCTTTCGCTTGAATTTATCTAGTATCTAATATACATTCGGCATAAATAAATTCTATCTACATCGCTACACAGAGGCACGGTACACGCAGAGGCACGGTCTCGGATGTAGTCAACGAAAATATATTTATAAACCGTATTGACAAGACGGACCAAGAAACAAGTAGTCCAAATACTAGTTACTTTAAAACCTTATTAAGCGGGGATATTCCATTAAGTGTCATACACCCTAAATCTAATCAAATTAGATTATAACATACATGTATAAAGTCAAGAAAACATGATTAAACATTGAATAAAACAAGATAATCATTTATGGAGGCCTAGAAACAGACTCGCTCTGATACCATTTTGAAGGGGTTTTAGGGGCAGAATCCGGTAACGCAGCGGAAGCGGTGGAAAATCAAATTTTCCGATTTCAAAATTTTTTCTCGAATTAATTAAATAAACATATTTATTTAATTATCCAATAATCAAATTATGAAATAAAATTCAAATAAATCATATTTAAGTGAATTTACAGATTTACCCTTACACTTGGTACTTTGTCCATTTTAGTCCGAAATTGATCAAATCAATTTTGAATGATTCTAAATCATTTCTAAGATGAACTTAGCATGTTCAAAACATCAAAAAACCAAGGGCAACATAAATCCCCAAAATTCATCATTTGGCCGAATGCCTCCCAAAGGTGGGCAACTTGTGCATTTTGTCATTTCATGCATCAAAACACATCAAGATGTAATCCAATGAACATGAAACTTTATATGCATCATATACACATCCAAATACACAACATATATGAAAATCCCCAAATTTGGAATTGGTCATGAACCCTAATTTTTCAATTTCTTCAAATTGGACAAATTAGATCAAATTGGTTAAATCCAACACTTCAATCATCTTTCTTCCATCCAATCAAAGTCTCAACACAATGAAACAACTCAAGATCAAATCTAGGTCATCTAAGAGTGGGTCAACAACTCTAGATTAGCAATAAGGTTTCCAAAACCATAAAAGAACACTTTTTACTACAATAGCCATAAGCTTCCTTCATCATACATGCTCTACACTTTCATCAAAACTTCCATCATCAAAAACACAAGGAATAAAGAAAGAAATAACCTAAGAATATCATATGTTAAAGCCTAGATCCTAAGGAACATTTTCCTTTCTAATAGTAAGTTGGAAAAACTTACTAAAAATCAAGCTTTCTTTGGTTTCTTATTTCTTTCTCACAAGCTTCCTTTGGTTTCCATTAATGGAGTTTTTTTTTAAAGTGTATTAGGTTAGAATGAAATGAAATGAAAAACAATATATACTTGTATCAAAGATGCCTTGGCCGAAATTCACCAAACCAAATACAAGTTAATTAATTTCAATTTCATTTCACCTTACATTTGATCAACTTGGTTAAATATCTAAAAACAACTTTAAAGACATTTAATTAAGTCAACAAATGCAACTAAGAAAAATATAACTCTTATATTTTAAGTGTATGGCCGAATTTAGCAAGAAATAAAGGAAAAAGATATTTTCATTTTTCAAACAATTTTGAACAAATATTTTAAGAAGTCAAAATCAATTTGACAACCATTTCCTTTAAAGTATAAGTCAACAATTGCAACTTATAATCACTTCCTAACTTTATCATTTGGTGATATATTTATATTTTAATTATTTAATCATTTAACAATTAAATAATTAATTAATATACAAATATATCAAATATATGTATTATATTTACTTTAAATATCTCAAATACATATATTAATGATATATGTCAAATACCTTTATTTGACTATTTATAATGTGTATTTAATAATATCATATATTAAATACAAATACACATTAATTAGGAAATGACGGTTCGACCCGTTCGCATGTATTTTTCGTTTAACGATTAAATGATTTATAAATAATCATCATTATTCATAAATGTTGCTCTAGTGCTCTACGAGTATGTTTCATTATTGAGACTCTCTAGATTCAGGTATATCCATCACGAAATCCAATTTTATGTCCATAATCTATCCACCCGTAGATTATGACGATCACGGATAATCTAGCTGAATCATACAGGTCGAGGTCATTGCATACGTATAATCCCTCCGTCACAGGTATCCAGATAATCCCAGAGATATAGATGTGAACGTCAAATCTCTATAGGTATTATCTCGTCGACGTATCTATTAGCAATCTTTAATAACACTCGGAACTTACTTCCGATGTATACTGTGGCCACAGATTTAACAGACTGCTAACAATATTTATATTTTGAATATAAATGAATCTCAAACATATAACATGACAAACAAAAGGCTCAAACTGAGTAAATCAGATAAGACTTATTAGTGGCATTGTTGTCTGGGACACATTAACAAGACTCGTATATCCACTCTTTGGAATAATGGATACTTGGACGGATTTGATCCTAATTCATATGATTTCTGCGAATCTTGTTTATTAGGCAAAGTGCTTAAAACGCCTTTTAACAGTAAATGTGTATGTGCCACCGAGCTGTTAGCCCTCGTTTATGATGACGTAGTGGGCCCATATCTAGCCAGGCTAGAGGTGGATATGAATACTTCGTCGTACCTTTACAGATGTTGCATCGCGTTATGGTTATGTGTATCTTATGAAACAAAAGTCGGAAACTTTTGATAAATTCAAAGAGTTTCGACACGAAGTAGAAAAACAGACTGGCAAAAGTATTAAAACATTACGGTCGGACCGTGATGGAGAATACTTAAGCAATGAGTTTCTTGATTACTTGAAAGAGTATGGTATTCTTTCACAGTGGACTCCTCCCGGAACACCTCAATGAAAGGTGTATCCGAACGGAGAAACCGAACTTTGTTGGACATGGTAAGGTTTATGAAGAGTCGCACTGAGCTATCAATTTCCTTCACAGGATACGCATTGAAAAGTGCAATACTTATTTTGAATAAGGTTCCAACAAAGTCTGTTGGACAGACTCCATACGAAATATGGACAGGAAAGAAACCGGGTTCTTATCCTGAAGATTTGGGTATGCTGGGCATATATTAAACGTTTGGATGGTGCCAAAATAGAACCCAAATCGGATAAGTGCCTATATGTAGGTTGTCATAGGGAAACCAAAGTATATTACTTATACAACCTACAAGAGAACAAGTTATTTATTGCTCTCCATGCGGTTTTCCTTAGAGGAATTCCTAAATGCAGTGGTAAGTGGGAGGAAAGTAGAACTCGACGAAAATCATAGTGATATTGTTCCTGGCACCGATCCCCTCACGGAACACGAACAGTTCATCAGGGATGAGACTGTTCCATAATCTTCTAATACACAAGAACCGCGTAGGTCGGAGAGAGTCAGAAAACAACCTTAGAGGTATGGGTTTCTGATCTCACCTCATGAAGATATTATTCTAATTGAGGATAATTAGCCGGCTACGTATGTTGAAGCGATATAATGTATCGACTCCACTTTATGGTAATGTGCCATGAAGTCTGAAATGGATTCCATGTATACAACCAAGTTTGGACACTGATTGATGTACCAGAAGGCATTGTGTCTATTGGTAGCAAATAAGTCTTAATGGTAAAGACAAACATGGATGGCAACATACAAACGTACAAAGCTAGGCTTGTATCGAAAAGGTATCGTCATCAACATGGTGTCGATTATGACGAAACGTTTTCACATGTTGCCATGATTAAATCCATTCGGATAATGCTTGCTAATGCTGCATATTTCGATTATGAAATATGGTAGCTGGATGTCAAAATTGCTTTCCTTAACGGAAACCTTTTAGAGGATATTTTATATAACAGCCTGACTTTTTGTCGCGCCAAAACATGTAAACTAGGTTTGCAAGTTAAATCGATCCATTTATGGATTGAAGCAATCATCACGTTCTTGGAACCAACGTTTTGATGAGATCATAATGGTATATGGTTTCATTCAAAACGATGATGATTCTTGTGTATATGACAATGATTGTCCTATACGTTGATGATGTATTGCTTCTTAGCAATGACATTCGATATTTAAATCGGTGAAAGCTTGGCTTTCATTAAAATTCTCTATGAGAAACTTGGGAGAGGCAACCTTTATTCTAGGAATAAGGATCTACTGGGATAGATCTAAAAGTTGTTGGCACTCTCCGAGAACTTGTACATTAACACATGGCGTCTCTCTATCTAAGGACATGTATCCTAAAACTCAAGATGAGAGAGATTCAATGAGTCAAATCCCTTTCGCTTCTGCAGTCGGATCGATCATGTATGCCATGACTAGGGGTGATCACGATTTTGGGTCAAACCGCAACCCGACCCAAACCGCACTGATCCGAACCACGTTGTGCGGTTTGAAAAAAATTAAAAATAATTTCGGGTCAATCAGAACCAAACCGTAAATTTTGGGTCGCTGTGCGGTTTTGACCCAATCGCGACCCAAACCACCCAAAACCGTAAATTTTGACTCAAACCGCGACCCGAACTGCCTAAACCGCCGACCCGTGTTCAAATTAGATATTATTTTATATATTTCTTCTTCTTTAACCATGAATTTTAAGATATTTAATGATCATACAACATATGCCTTTCTGCCCGTACTTATACCTTTTTCTAACTCATGAGTGTCTCCCATCTCTTGGGTATGTTCTTTTAAACTTACGTGGATTTCTATTGGCATTAGCCCGATCCATTGATTCTTACCGGTACTAGAAATTTTCCCATCTTGGACTATGTCGGGTTCTTTCTTTTCTAACTTCAGAAACTTTATTGGGCCTTTCTTGAGTGATCTATACCTCAGTGTCTTATGTCTCTATCTTAGGATATATCATCGTCGGTTCCCTTACATTTATATTTTTCTATACTAGTTAAGGATGGGGTAAGGATTTTACATCTCAACGGTTATCGATATTTTGATTCTGGTATTCTATGTCATGGCAGAGTCTATTACTCATGTTATGATAGGTATGAGATAGATTCTATCAGGACAATTTCCTTACGACATTCATATTATTTGCTTAGGAGCACGGGTTTGGGTGTCTAAAATCTCTACATCATTTTTGGTATCTCAAGTCTATTAGGAATTTCCTCGATTAATCCTGATTTCTTACTTCTTTTTCCTTTATGATTGTTCCTCAATACTCGAAAGGCTTACTACTGGTAAAAGGTGTTCAAGGACTTTTGGATCTGTACAAAGAAATTCTATGCGAAGGGAAGAAACTTTACTTGCCTACCTGACATTCTTATTCTTGTTCAGACTTACTATATTCCCTTACTACTATAAGTTATGGCACTTTCTTTATTATCTCATTCTGTATCTCCACCTCTTATTGCCTCTGATTTCTTTAAGTATCTATACATCATTCCTTACTTTTCTTATAACTTTCTCTATTTTTTAATCCCTATTGTGCGGATATTCTTAGAATTTTACTATCTAGTTTCATATCTCGTCTCGAACTTATGATAATAAATCAAGATGACTACATAAGGGTTCTCTGTTAGGACAAGGATTATAGTTACTTTCCTTAAGAAGAATATTTAACTAGCTTTGGAAATTCTTATTAACCTGTTTATAGAACTTGAGGACGTATTCGAGGATCGGATACTGGAGACCATAAAGATAAATTGGACGATTGCTAAGGACTTTCGATAAGGCAAAGATTCATTACACCATTAGGAATTTAAGTAACAAAGCAAACTTCGAAAGGAAGAACAACAGAAGGAGTATGGTAGTATTTTGAGGGAGCAAGAAACTTAAAGAGGTTCTCAGTAAATGATGGTATGACCAATAGCTAGAAATAACCAGGGGTAAAGTTGAAAGAGGTGATTCAGATAATTCTTAGCAGTAGTACCCTAGTGTGGGAGTCCAATATCATATATGTAAATAAGGAAATCCTACGATTATAAATGAGCAGTATGTGTAATTGCAGCACGCATAGCTAGTGAGACCACCACAAATGAAAAAGACTTTAGGACCAACCCCACCCTCCCAACCCGCGATAGATAACAGCGTAACTATTGACTTCAATGTTCATCCCGGTGATATTTCTAGAATCAACTTAATCTGTGTTGTAATATAGTCACCTATGATGTAGGGTAAAAGACATTTAAAATATGATATCCTTCGGATAAGAAAACCGAGACATAAAACACAGAAACTTCAGTCATGGTATAAGAGCATAAGAGAAGGGAGAAAGAACTCCAAGTAAATGATTTGAAGGAGTAACCGTCATGATAAAACAATGAAAAGAATAAGCATTAGTCAAGCGATGTTAGGACGTAATATCCCGAATTTTTCAAAATATTCTGGAAGATTCTGAAATAAAGTTAAGGATTTAGAATATGATGGTATTTGAAAATAATAGTGTATGGGTTGGAAATATATCGAAATATTTTCAAGTAAAGTTTTTTCGCTTCGGAAAACGCGTGATTTCGAGAACCGGTTACACAATTCCTAACTATATCGTTATACGCGTAAAAATTTCTTATTTTGGCTATAAAAATAGTTAACAAACTCTGATTGACCTGTATTTTTAACCATCAGACTCGTTCTTTCGAGACGAACAACTTTCGTGTTGAACACTTTTTGAAATTTACATCATAAGGGCTTCAACAATATGAATTTTTGAGAAAACCCTATGACAGAGGCCTGATTACAATTTAACGGGGGTCGAACATAAATTTCAGAAACTTTCTTATAAATACCTCTGAGTTTCTAAATATTAAAGAAATGGCAAACTCACCAAATCACCCACATGACCCTCCCATCTCCACGCACAATTTGGAGCTCACATGGTCGCGCCAGCGGCCTGCTGGCCACCGCCGGTTGGCGCGACCAGCCAGGGGGTGGGCCAGCCACCCGTCCACCTTGTGGTGGCCGACGGCGACCCCCATATCGTCGGCACCAGCAAGAAAAATGAGGGAAATTCGTGAGTTGAATTTTCCCAATCCTGGCTCATCGCTTCGTTTCACGGCTCGAGCCACCCGCCAAATTGAAGCTCTAGGAGAGTACTAGAAGTTGGCGGTGACATATTTTCTGTTTCATAGACGGTTGCATGCAAAACGAGGACGAACGATTCTGATGAATAGTGACCCATGGTGAACAATAATTTTGATTTGAATTCCGTCGATTCTAGCACGTTCGTGAGATCGTTTGGAGTCTGTATATGCCCTCGAAATCTTGGTAAGACCTCCCGGTATAAATGCGCAAATTTCAAGTTTATAGTTAAATGTTTGGATGTATCCAGTAGCTTTGTAGAGTAGAGTATTGATATAAATGGAATTGTTTGAGTATTAGTATATTGAATATGTGTATTTGGTAGAATCCGAATGAAAACGGAACGCGTTTGATCGATCTGATAGAATATCCAAGTTTCCGATAAAAGTAGATTTTTGTGTTTAATGATTTGTTTTGATTTTAATGGTAGTTATGAGTTATATATGATATTACGAACATGTTTGGATAAGTCCGGGCAGGTTTGGAGGGTTCGGAATCTTCCGTAGCGTTTGCGGAAAACTTTTTGAGAAGAATTTCCAAAAAACGGGTAAACCGATAATTTAAGTGAACTAGTGGCTTGGAATAGTTTTTAATGGTGTTTTAAGATTATTGAAACTGAAAACATTGAAAACGAACTTGATTTAGTTGTTCCGGAAAGATCCGGGATTTTATCGTATTTAGTCGAGAACTCTGTAAGTCGTGTTTCTGATGGTATTTTGCCATTTGTTTTGACAGATGTGACTAGGACATGGAGTGCTCACGAAGCCATAAGTAACCCATGCAATGATAACTTAATTTGGTGATTTCATGTTTGATTATATATATATATATATAATTGACATATTAGGTTAAAAGATGATAGTTGAGGTATATTCTTTATAACGAAGTTCGAGATTACGTATGGCTAGGATAATCGACTATCACAGGTATGGATCTTTGTTATTGATATGATATGATGTGAGACATGAAATGAGCTTAATGTTTATGGGTATGTATTGTTGGGGTTTTATACGGAATTACAGGGTTAGTGCAGCGGAACGCGGAAAACAGATTTTTCCGATTTCAAAATTTTTTTCTTGGAACAATTAAATAAACTTATTTATTTAATTAACCAATACTTAAAATCTAAAATTTTAACCCAAGAAATCAAATTTTTTAATTACCGAATTGCCCCCAAGTTTTGTAATTTATTCATTTTGGTCTTTAAATAGTCAAATACATATTTAATTGATTCCAAATCAATCCCAAAATGATTTATACATGTCTAATACATGAAAATATAAATTCCAACACAAATCCAGAATTTTTAGGTAATTGCCGAACAACCCAAAAATTTCCAGGATTTGCAATTTGGTCTTTTTTGGTTCAAAACACATCAAGATCAAATCCAATCAATCCAAATTTAATATACATCATATATATATATATATATATATATATATATATATCAAATTACATCACATATATGAAAATCCCAAAAATTGGATTAGGTTTAGAACCCTAATTTCACAAATTACTCTAATTGCATAATTTACATTAAATTGATTTAATTCAACACTTTAATCAATCCAATACCACACCAATCAAGTCTCACCATCATGAAACAACTCAAGAACAATTCTAGGTTAATTATGAATGGCTAAGAAACTCTAGAATGACAACTTTGATTACTAATTAATCTTATAAGCTTAATAACTCCTAATAAGCTTATAAATAAACATACATGCTTTAACACATCCAACAAGCTTCAAACACATTTAATTACAAACACGAAGAGTAGAGACATCAACTTAGCATCACAAATTGAAGCCAAGATTAATAGAAATATTTTTTAAGTAGAAGAAAGTGTGAAAATACTTAAAAAAATTCCAAATTTTGGCTTTGTTTTTCCTTTCTTTCTTCAACTCACTTTGTAAATATTTGTGTAAGTTATCTTGTGTTTGAAAAATGAAACAAAACAGTTTTGTTATACATTTTCCATTATGGTCGAATTTAAATGACAAAAAAAATAAATAACAATTAATTAAATTTTGTTAAATTTTCATTAGTCCACATTTTACTTTAATAAAGATAACAAATATCTTTCATAAAGTAAATACACAAATGGACCAATGATATCAAGCCATTAAAAAGCAAAAATCATTATAAAGATATTTATCATTTTAATTAATTTAATTATTAAAAATTAAATAATTAAATAATTAAATACAAATATCTTAAATATATGTATTATATTTACATTGAATATCTCAAATACATATATTAATGATATATTCCAAATATCACAATTTGATATTTTATTAATGTGTATTTAATAAAATCAAGTATTAATACAAATACACATTTATTCGGAAATGACCGTTAGGTCCCGATTGCATGTATTTTTCGTTTAACCGTTAAACGAGTTATAAATAATCAGTATTATTCATAACAGTTGCCCTAGTGCTCTACGATTATATTTCATTAGTGAGACTCTCTAGCTTCAAACATATCTGTCACGAAATCAAATTTTTTGTCCATAATTCACTAACCCGTAAATTATGATGAACACGGATAAACTCTCTGAATCATACAGGTCGAGGTCACTGTATACGTATAATCCCTCCGTCACAGGTATCCGGATTATTCCAGAGATATAGATACAAACGCCAAATCTCTATAGATATAATCATATCGACGTTTCTATTAGCAATCATTTAATAACACTTAGAACTAATTTCTACAGTGTACCACGGGCCCATGGATTTAACAGATTGCTAATTCCATATTGAATACATATGCTCTTTACATAGAGCTGACGGATCCTTTCTCGATACACATAGAATATCCTATGCATTAGTCCACACCCAACGAATAGGCGGAGGTCTGATCTAAATAGATCGGTGACGTGACTGCCATCTAAGTGTGGAGGATAACTCATATATCCACAGTGGCATCTCAAGTCAAAGAATCACTATGCTCACTCAACCGGAGAAGATTCTTATTGACGTTGGTGTACCATCCATTAAGAATCTTCGATGAATCGTTCAGTGTTTATCCGCTATAAACACATACACGTCTATACGAGTCTCCAAGACTCATGATTAATTGAGAAATCATCGAAATCCAAGATTCCAATATACGACATGTACCAGTCTCAACGGGTTTACTTTACTGACCAAGTAGTGTAAACCTTGACCGAGAACAGTCTAAGAATGACAACGTCATGATACAACTCAATGTCAGTTGCGACGCTTTTGAAACAGTATCATAACTAATCATTCTAAGGTCGGTTACGTCTTTAGTATATAAAAGAAGATGTTATATAAAAGAAACTGTTTATTTTATTTATAATAAAATGTTACATTAGTATTTACAAGGAAATACATAATAAAATTGGCGCTCAGAGCACCAACCCTAATAAAATCTCCCACTTGCTCTAGTGCCAATATCAATTGTATCTAATACCCAACTTCAGAGGTATGGCCTTGGTAAGAGGGTCTACTACCTTGCACACGACAATGTCCTCTCGCGACACAATCGCTCGAATGATGTGTTACTTTCGTTCCACATGCTTCAACTTTTGATGCGCCCTTGATTCTTTTGCTTGCGCAATGGCTCCAATATTATCACAGTATAACAGAATCGGATTCTCGATACTTGGGACAACTCCCAATTCTGTAATAAAGTTCCTAACCCATACAGCTTCCTTTGCCGCTTTAGAAGCTGCAATATATTCCACCTCTGTGGTATAATCAGCTGTCAACCCATGTTTGGAACTCTTCCAACAAACTGCACCTCTGTTAAGGGTAAACACGAATCCTGATGTAGACTTTCTATCCAGTATAAAATAGAAAAATCATGATTAACATTTGAGTGTTGACTACAAGAATTTACAAAATAATTTTTGAAAAAAATAAGTATATATAATCGTGTCGTAAATAGGTTGATGTATGGAGAACTTAAAGTCTAAATCCAATTAATCAAGTTGATATGGACCGACCCATTTAATAAATATACAACATTTGACTACTCATTCTCATTTATTTGTGTTGAGTTCGTGTCAAGTTAATGTGTCATGGCAGTCATGCCATATTTTGCTCATTTTATAGCTTAAATCAAACACAAGTTGTAGACATATAATTAATTATGATGTGATTAAAATTTTAAAAGACTCGCAATCATGTTTTTTAAGGAAATTTTAAAATACTTGCAATTAGGAATTGCAACGGGCCGTATATGATATAAGGATGTCAATATATGTATTTGTTCCTTCTAATCAACGGTTATGAAAATTATTTCCTTACCCATCCTTAATATACTGGGTATTTATTTACATAAATATTTTACCTCTATTTGAACGGAAATGCCAATACTCATATCTAATCTATCTATTCAAAGAGTAAAAAAATATATTCTATTATCGGTTTCTAACGTATCAAACCTCGCAAGTGTCAGTGTCCTACACATGCCAAGGATCTCTAAACATTGATTCGTGTGTGAATATATCAAGAAAGTTTGCGGAAAAAACTTACATTGATCGGTTGAAGTTCAAAACTTTTTCGTTGGATGTAGAAGCTCCAAGCCATCCTTTTGAGCTCCAAACTCTTGGGTGCGTTTCCCTATCACATTTCTATGACTCCCAAAGTGCTAGCTTTGTCCAAAAAATTAAACAAAATTTTCCTCCAAGGAAGAAGAGTGTTCGGCCAAGCATGGAGGAAGAAGAGAGAGAAGTTTTGTTATGTTGATGTTCCAAAAACCAAGTCAAGTTATGTTTTTCCAAAAACCAAACTTTGTGTGTTGGAAAGAAAAATACATTAAATGCATCCAACCACTTCATCAACTAATGACTAGTTGATGTAAGTCAAGTGGGTCCCACCACTTTAAATTCCAAATTTAGTTGGCTTACTCAACACACTTTGGGTCCGGGTTCGTTTAATCCGATTAAACGAACTTTCCATCGCTAAATAATTAAATCCAATTTAATTAAATAATAATGCCT
The DNA here is from genome assembly GCA_019454045.1 of Zanthoxylum bungeanum. Taxonomy (NCBI): domain Eukaryota; kingdom Viridiplantae; phylum Streptophyta; class Magnoliopsida; order Sapindales; family Rutaceae; genus Zanthoxylum; species Zanthoxylum bungeanum. The sequence continues at coordinate 44,702 of SKCR01003404.1, read as the reverse complement.
CGTAAAATTATTACGATAGTCGCTTACGAATTAATTCCAAATTAATTCGTTCGCTTGAATTAAAATCTAATTTTAATTCCGTATTGAAATCCAATTTCAATTAATATATCTGATATATTATTTTAGCCCAATTAAATAAATTAAATAGTAAAATTCAATTTAACTATTAAATTTACTTTGCCAATTAATTCCAAATTAATTGCGTTCTCTCTTCTAGATGAATTAATCTCAGATTAATTCTTACCGTAATTAATCCCAGATTAATTTTCTCTTTCATAATTAATCCCAGATTAATTCTTGTCGTAATTAATCCCAGATTAATTTTCTCTGTCATAATTAATCCCAGATTAATTCTGTTCGAGTCAAATGTCATCGGTGAATCTTTCGGAAGCGACCCATGAGATCCCCGGATATGTTGGCAGTAAATCCGGTCGTCGGACTATCCGAACACGTACGTACCTAGTACTACGCTTTTACCGATTTACAAGACATGGTTGGCTTCTAGCAAAACACTGTGCCTACCCAATTCTCCAGAAATATTCAACATGGAATATATAATCTGTATCATGCATAGTATACTATGTATTGCATAATACGATCCAGTATCTGATGTCACATGCTAGGCCTAGGGCTGGAATTGTGTATGCCCCGTACGAAGCATATATCAGATCACTAGCAACTAGTCTCTGTAATTGGATAATCATGACCTAGTCATACTATCCCGATAGCTGAAACATTTAAGAGTACTAGTTATGTATCCTGCGTGATCATCATCTCCATATGACTGAAGTGATACTTCCATCTTGACATCACACCCAATACACTATGATTCTCAGTATACCCAGAAGAGGCGTACACAGAACTTGTTAAAGCTCCAGACGACCAAAACCAAAGTATACTGATCGTCGCAAGTATTAGCGATGCAAGTCTCAGGTTAAGACCACATACACCTACCCTGATTCGAATTCCCATAGCCACATAGTCATACTACCAATGGGACTCCGAGGGGTCAATCCAGAGCGAAGCTGTTCCCGGTCCAACGGCTAACAGAACCTCCTATCACACTTGCATAAGTATCCAATACTTAAATATATGAGAACTATGACGTTAAGCTTCCATAACGCGCACAAGTGTAATACTAGTCTATTTCGCATTAGCGATGTCCAGTCTCGATAATACTACGACTATGGATATTTAATGATTAAACCTTTCGTGGATTAATACTATCTCATATCTTATTAATTCGGTACTAATCATATTGACTTTTATCATTTATATATCCAAGTAATCCAATTACAAAATGATAAAAGAGTAATTTCATTTGTCACATAGTTAATTTGTACAAAAACACTATGTCTTTTACAAATAGTGATGCTATGGGTCATAATTATCCAACAGCAAGTCGAGAGGAAGTTTTGCCATTCATACTCGCAATCACACTTTTCTAATGAAAAAATGGTTAGTATCATAGTATAATCTAAATATATAGCATTTGCTTTTACAATGTTTGTTCTCTAAGGAGAAATTTGAATGTGTTAAGCAATAATTGACAAGTGGGAATCCAAAATTTTTACAAACCTAAACCATTTTAGTCGGATAGTCTAGGGATGGCTCACACTAATTATTTTTTTAAAAAAAATCTATTTTATCCTTACAACTTTATTCAAAGCAAATTACCAAATTCGGTAAATAATATTGCCACATTAACATATTGAAAAAAAAAACTTATAGTTCTAACCTCTTCAAAATATCATTTTCTCGTTAGCTAAATTAGAGAGAGAATAAGTTAAGCATTATTTGGTAGAGAATATTGATTGAAAATATAAATTAATTTATAAATATTACATTCAAAATATAAACTAACTTTTAATCTCGTTAAACTCTATATCAAACGATATATTAATTTCATCAAACTAATTCTATTATGCCATTTAACAGAAGAGATGGTGGACAACATCCGTATAGGATTGTCATGTCGTCGGGCGCACCTCTAAAAACTGATCAACTCATTTCAATCAATCATATGAGATTAGCAAGCATTGTAGATGGTATCACTAGAAGAAAAACATATTATCTTAACAAATTATTTATGACAGATATTAATTTTGTCATCAATTTATGATATATATGTGACAAATAAATTAATTGTCAAGAATTAACGACATATATGTGACAGATAATTATCTGTTAAGAAATAACGATAGAAGTCTTGACAGAAAATACTTTTATCAAGACTAATGATAGAAATGCTTAACATAAAATAATTCTATCAAGAATTTATGATGTTTATATATAATTCAAAATATTAGTCAAATGCCAAATTTAAAACAATGATAAACATATAAGACATACCTAATACATAAATTTATTTTGAAAAAATAAATTTTAAATTAAAAAAATAAAAATTAAATTATATGGACTACAAATTAATTATACATTTTGAGCATAGTTTTCGTAATTGGACCGATCGATTCAATCAGTCAAATTGGAGATCGGCTTTTGATCCGGTCAGAATCATATTAAAAAATCGACAATCTTATAATCGGAAAAACAACTGGTAGAAAACCAAAACCAGTTAAACCCGATTTTTTTAAATTTTAATATGTAATTGTCATTTATTTTTTTATATTTCAGGAGAAGCAACCATACATTATCAAAGACAGGGCACCAAAAGGATTCTCTTAAAGTAGTTACTAGTATGCGAAAAGTAGTTTATCTTTTTGTGCCTTGATAATAAGTTCTTGTGACTAAGATATCGTTATTAACTTGAGGCTTTGCTTAAAGTGGTTACTAATATGTAAATCAAACTTATGTATGTATTGTTAATTTTAATATAATATATGTTATATACATTATTTTCTCATCAATAGAAATTAATTAAACGATAAACGATTTGTTTATATTATTTTGGTGATATTTATATTTAGATGTGATCAATAACATGAATGAACGTTCAATATTAAAAAAATTTAGTAAAAATAGTAATATATTTGTTTTCTCATCAAGAATTCTTTATAGGAAAATTTTATTATAAAAATATGTCATGTGTTCATGACAGATTTTTATGATAGATATACAGTCAAGAATTCTTGACAGAGAAAATCTGTCAAAAATTCTTAGTAGAAAAGTATATTATAAAAATCTGTCAAGAATTCTTGATATCCCAATTTTTGATTGTTAATTTTTCTATCAAGAAACTCCTTTCTTTACAGACATGATCTTTCAAATAACCTATTTTTCTAGTAGTGTATAAAAATATGTGATCAACATCAATATTGTAACCATGTATCTCCTTTATAACCTAGATATTAGTTATTAATAAAAGATAGAAAGGGAAGCTAATATCTATGTATTTTTTTACTGTTTGCACCCAAATTATTCAAATCAAGCCCATTGCAAGCCCATCTCAATTCGATCCAAGCCCGGGAAATCAAGGATCAATGCTACTCAAATTCAGGTGCCTCAAAATTAATCGTGTGTGGATTTCCTCCATAATTTCCTCCAACAAAAGCAAGACGTGAGCAGCAGAAGGCCAAGTGGAAGAATAACAGTTGCAGGATATGAGGAGTAAGGGAAGAGTGGGTAATTGAAGGACATGATGATGGTTTCCAGGACATGATATTTGCAGGAACGTGGAGGAGCAGTTAAGATGGAGTACTATAAATACATGGACGATAATTGGAAGAGACCAACAATCATCATCACAACAACAACAATCCAAAAAATCCAATATGTCTTCATGCATCAATATCCAGTAGTTAATTTTCATTCAAACTCTATAGTTACAATATGTTCAAACTTTAAATTCAGTAAACTTCATCTGTATTTAGAGTTTGATTCTAGTAAAAGTTCATTTCCCAGATAATTTCAATTCTAATAACGTCTAATTCAATGTTCATTTATTTTATAGCACCTTGTTAAAATCTAAATTGTTCATCCTTTTTAGACTTTAGAGGACCCGTTTCATAATATTTTGATTAGCAGTCAGATTCCAAACTTAGAAGATCCGCTCATCTGGCACGCTCGTGCATATCAAATTTTTCAGAGAGCTGACAATATAAATTAGCACGCCTGGTGGGAACCACTAGCAGGATGCCGCCAAAGATAAGAAGTAATTTTGGAAAAGATATTGCAACATCTCAGCATGAGAAAGCTGCGCTTACAACAGTAAGGCAACCTAGTGAAGCAAATTGAGAGGAACCTATCTCCTCTTATAATTCACAACTAAGGAAATCAGACTCCAACATGACTTATTTTTGAGCCTCTGTTGGACAATTATGACCCATAACATCACTATTTGTAAAAGGCATGGTTTGTACAAATTAACTATGTGACAAAGAAAATTGCTCTTTTATCATTTTGTAATTGGATTACTTGGATATATAAATGATAAAAGTCCATATGATTAGTACCAGATTAATAAGATATGAGACAGTATTAATCCAAGAAAGGTTTAATCATTAAATATCCATAGTCGTAGTATTATTGAGACTGGGCATCGATAATGCGGAATAGGCTAGTATTGCACTTGTGCACGTTATGGAAGCGTAACGATATAGTTCTTATATATTTAAGTATTGGATACTTATGCAAGTGTGATAGGAGGTTCTGTTAGCCGTTGGACCGGGAACAGCTTCGCTCTGGATAGATCCCTCGGAATCCCATTGGTAGTATGTAAGGGTGGCAATATGGGTCAGGATTCGTTTATTCGTTCGATTCGATTCGCTTTAAAGCGAATATAGGTTTGGAAAAATGGATTTGTTTAATAAATGGGTCAATTCAGTTAGATTCGTTTATTAAACGAATCGAATCCGAATCGAATATGAATTCGATTCGTTTAATATCCGTTTAATTATATTACAAATTAACCATTGTAATTTTTGTACTAAAGTATTTAAGAAGAAGGATATTTTAGTAATTACATACTTATAGCCTAAAAAAATAACTATATAAAGAAAAATTCTAAACCTAAACCTAAAACTCTCTCTCAAATCTCACTAAGTCGCCTCTTCTTTTCTGAGTTTCTCCTCACGGCAATACCACAAACCCATCTTCTTGTTGCAGCTTTTGCCCACCACCACTGATATTCATATACCCAAATTGCTCTTGCATCTTGACATTCTCCTCCTCATGAATCTCGACAAACAGCGACTCCAGCAACGACACCAGTAGAATCCAGAAACCCTTGATTCGAAATGACACCAGCAACTCCGTTTAGAGCGTTCGAAAACCACTCATCAGATTGCATAGTTTTGGTTTCAAATGTTGATTGAGAAGATTTCACCGAATATTTATTTGTTTGTTTCAAAAATAATGTTCCTGGATTCATCATTTTTCTTACCAAATTACAATGATTAGGGAGCTTATTTAAGGATTTTTAATCTTTAACAATGAATATGCTTGTTGTCAGGATTTTTAATCCAGAACAATGAATATTCCACTAATTTTGTATTTAATTTTCATTAAACGAATAAACGAATCGAATACGAATATTCATTTATTAAAATAATCGAATTCGATTCGATTCGTCGTTAATTTTATTTAAACGAATAAACGAATCGAATATGAATATTCATTTATTAAACGAATCAAATTCGAATCCTAATATCAGGATTTATTTAATAAACGAATCGAATTCGAATTTAGTATATTACGATTCGATTCGTTTAGTATTCATCACGAATTCGATTCGTTTATTCGTTTTGCCACCCCTAGTAGTATGACTATGTGTCTATGGGAATCCGAATCAGGGTAGGTGTATATGGTTTTAACTTGAGACTTGCATCGCTAATACTTGCGACAATCGGTATGCTTTGGTTTTGCTCGTCCGGAACTTTAACATGTTCTATGTACACTTCTTCTGGGTACACTGAGAATCGTAGTGTATTCGTAGTGGAGATGATGATCACGTTGGATACAGAACTGGTACTCTTAAATGATGCAGGTATCGAGATAGTATGACTAGGTCATGATTATCCGATTATAGAGACTAGTTGTTAGTGATCCGATATGTGCTTCATACGGGGCAGACACAATTCCAGCCCTAGGCCTAGCATGTGACATCCGATATTGGATCGTAATACGCAATACATTGTATACTACGCCTGATAAATATTATATATATTCCATGTTGAATATATTTCTGGAGAATTGGGTAGGCACGGTGCTTTGCTAGAAGCCAACCATGTCTTGTAAATCGGTAAGAACGTGATACGGGGTATGCATGTATTCGGATAGTCCGATGACCGTATTTACTGCCAACATATCCAGGGATCTATTGGGTCGCTTCCCAAAGATTCACCGATTACATTTGACTCGAACAGAATTAATCTAGGATTAATTATGAGAGATAAAATTAATCTGGGATTAATTACGGCAAGAATTAATCTGGGATTAATTATGAGACAGAAAATTAATCTGAGATTAATTGCGTCAAGAATTTATCTTGGATTAAATTCGTTTAGAAGAGAGACGCGATTAATTAGGAATTAATCGGTAAAATAAATTGAATAGTTAAATTGGATTTTTCTATTTAATTTATTTAATTGGACTAAAATAATATATTAGATGTATTAATTGAAATTGGATTTCAATGCAGAATTAAATTGGATTTTAATTCTAGCGAACGAATTAATTTGGAATTAATTCGCAAGCGACTTTCGTAATAATTTTGCGAGGCATTATTATTTAATTAAATTGGATTTAATTACGTCGCGATGGAAAATTCGTTTAGTCGGATTAAACGAACCGGGCCTAAAGTGTGTTGTGTAAGCCAACCAAATTTTGAATTTAAAGTGGTGGGACCCACTTTACTTACATCACATGTCACTTTTGTGATGGAATTGATTGGAAACATTAAAGGTTGGACTTTAATAACACATCACACAATTTTTGATACAAGTTTTTGAAAACTTGAAAACCACTATTCCTTCATCTCTCTCTTTAGGCGTGACTTGCCTTTCCTCTCCATTGATTTTTCTTCAAAAATCTTAAAAGCTAGCACTTAAATGGGTCTTGTGAGGTGATAGGGAAACTCATCCTTGAGTTTGGAATGTAAAAGAAAGCTTGGAACTTCCACACCCCATGGAAAAGTTTTGAATCTCATCCGATCATTGTAAGTTTTTTCCGCAAACTTCTTGATGTATTCACACACAAATCATCCTAGTGATATTGTGGCATGTGTAGGACACTAACAATAGTATCAGAGTCATCCTAAGTTTGATTTGAATTCTAGGGCTTATGGACTTTAATTTGAAATTTTTGCTTGGAGTTTGAAAATGCCTAAATTGATTGTTTGGTTGTGTTAGTATGATGATGAATTGGATTTGTGCATCTTTGGATTTGAAATAAATTGATTAGATAAAAAATCCCCAAATTCTAAGCATGGCCGAATGTATGCCCTAGGAATGCTCATGAAAATTTTGAAATTTGACAATTGGATATGTTAAATGCATGAATGAATATTGATTATTGATTTAATTGGATTGAAATCAAAATTGAATGTTATTTTATGTAATTGCCGTGAGCCTAAGCATGTTGGAATGAATTTTTTTGCTTCAATTTGTGTTGGACATGAATTGGAATTAATGAGCATGATTAATTGAATTAATTAGTGTTTTGGAAATATTAGATTAGTTGATTAATTATGTTAATTTCACTTTAATTAGATTAATATGTTATTTGGAATAATAAGATAATTTAATTTGTTGTATTTGGGCTTAATGGGCTTGGTTGGGCCAAGTATGGTTTTGGACAATTGGGTTGGATCCAATTGGACCTAAAACCATTTCCATAAAGTCCAAATATGACAATTGGGCCTTTAAAAAAATTTTAATTGGGCCTAAATTGATTTTTTGGCATAGGGTGATTCCTATTTGGGCCTTAGCATTTTGGGTTTGATCCATATTGGCCAAAGCCATGCCTAAAGAATGATTGAAAGCCCATTGGACTTTAATTGAATAGTATTGGATACTAATTGGGCCTTTGAGACCCATGAAGATTGGATTTGGAATCCAATTCTAAAAGGCACTAAAAAAGTATAATTATTTAATTTGGAATTAAATATGAATTAGTATTGGATACAATTTAAAATTGGATTTAAAATTATAGTTCGATATAATTCAAGAATACGTACTTTGAGTATTTATTCTTAAACGAGTTGGACTCGCGCAAATCAATCGTTGTTTGAACATTAGATGGTCATTAATTCAAAGATTAATTAATTGGATTAGATTGATTGAATAACATGCTTTGTGTGAATACTTGGATGTATTTGTATGAATAATGTATTTCGGATGGATATTAGAAGGGTGGGGCAATTTTGGAAATTGTTGTAATAAATTTAGAATTTATTTAAATTGGACCTGCGTGTCCAGCCTATCATCTCTTTACTCTTTGTATTTCTCTTCTCACCAATTCCTCTAAATGAAAATGAGGTTTCTTTAATGTATTATGTAATTGGGTAGAAGTATGAATAGTGCTAGCGGGAGAGAGGAAAGTGAGAGATTTGTTCTAGGAAAAAATTTGTTATATATACATTCGCATATCATTATTAATTTTATTCGCGTCTTATTATTCTTTTAGAATGCATGTATAAGGGTGTATGATGAGACCTAATCAAATATAATAAATTGGTTGCCAATTTACGCGAAAAACCCTCACTCAAATATTAAGCGTTTTCCTTCCATTGAGTGGTTCTCTCTCAAGATCCAAGATTGGGATTGGTTTGTTGGCCAAGTCAATATCAATGTCCATCGCGGATGTGTTGAACCACGAAAGCTTTGTTTACATTGTATGTCATGGGCAGTTGTGATTTGTTGGCCAAGTCAAGGTCACTTCTGTACATCGACCGTGGATTACGAAGCTTTCCCACTGTCAATGGGTCACGCTTAACTGGAATCATTAAGTTTGTTAAGCTAAAGCCAAGGCTTAGTTAATTCAGAGGAAAAAGTTAGGAAATATATATTGGATATATATCTCAGACTTGGAGGTCCACCTACCGGATCTAGGAATTTGATGGGATCCAATTGATCTTAGAGATCTACATAGTTAAGTTTCATACAGCTTGTTGGCCAAAGTCAAGGTTGTGTGTTATTTAACGGGATCCTAACTCACTAGGAAACTAAGTTTCCCGAGTACACCACAGAAGGTTATAGGCTCGCCGAAAAATAGTGGGAGGCTAGTATTAAATTTACAATTTTGTTTAATACTTGCTAAATGCGCTCTTTTTAATTTTATTTATTTATCGTTGTTATAAATATATATTAGTTAGACTAATATCGAATATTGCTTTCTATGAACAGTTGGACTGTACTAAACACTACTCTATTTGTAGTTAGTTATATAGTTGGACTATAATAGCCATTACATTTTGAGTGTACCTGAAATCGTTGATTGGATAGTTGGACTATTTGACCGGCGTAAACACACAAGTATAACGCAAGCGCACGTATCGTTCAAGTAGTATAAAAATATCGATCCCACAAGGACTTAATTCCTACTGTTGTTATTAATTATTGATACTATTTATTTACAGGTATCTAATTATAGGGAGAAGTGAATTGATTGCTTTTGGTTGGTTGAACGTGGTTTTGCAAAATAAAATAAAAACAGACTCAAAAGAAAATACTAAGGAAAATAAAAGAAAAGACTCAAGGATTTAAGGTCGTGACTCCACACAATATTATTATAAAGATGAATTGATTCTCTTATTTATGTGTAATAAATCAATTTGCTAACCTGGAACAAGAAAATATGCAAAAACCTCTGTCGATGGTCAAATGCAAATACCTGGTATAACCCAATTGAACCATATGTCTATGTCAACCAAATTACCTGGATTCATTAAGATCAAGTTCCAATTATGGCTACCCCGCCCGACAGGTATATGTCTATCCTGTAAGGAAATCTATTAAATATTAAAGGGTTATCTATCCTCAAGGAAGATCGTGGGCTATTGAATCTAAGGCTGAAACCTAAAATCCCTATGTCTAGTTCATTTTAAGTTTACCACATCAATCTTATTGGTGATCAGACAACAAGAAGCATTAAGCTTAAGACTCAGTAAACAAACTAAAGAATTACACATAAAAAGAAAATCAATTATTAAGTGTGAATATTGTGTTTCATCACTTCCCTAGAATAAAATAAAATGCTGGGGTTAGAGGATCCACATTTAATATTTCTTATCTAGGAATCTCACTTATTATAATTTATAAATTATTTTATATTCTGCTTTCTCATGAATTAATAATGTTAAACATTTAAAACCAACCATATAGGCGGTAATCCATTTATTTCAATTACACCAGCCATATAGGCGGTAATTATCTGTCACATAAAGACCAGCCATATAGGCAGTAAAGTAATTTATATTTAGACCGACCATATAGGCGGTAATAAAGTCTAACATTAATTAATCCAGTTAAATTATAATTTATAAATTATAATTAAGTGAGATTTACCTAGATAATTATATTAAAGGTTTCACCTTTTACCCCAGCGGAAATTTAACTACAAAATATAAAGTAAATAAATAAAAAGTTGTAGTAAAAACTAAAAATAAAAATAAATAATTTTAATATTACAAAACTAGATGCTTTCTATGAAATCAGGGAAAAAATCCCAAGGAAAGCACGACGCTGGCTCTGTTGACTTGGTCCACGCGGCTTGACTTGTTGACTATTGACGCGTATTTCGTCGGCCCAATAGGATTTCGACACGTGGCACGCGGTAAGATTCGGTCCAATGGCATCTTGACACGTGGTAGAAGATGATTCACCGATGATTCGGTCCATTCAGAAGGTGACACATGTCACGCAGAGTGTCGGCACCATAGAATCATGACACGTGTCCAGGCGTATTTTAGCATGATCGATTCTGATGATGACACGTGTCACGGCGCACGTTAGCATGATCGGCGTACGTTAGCATCCGGTGCATTTTAGCAACTTTCTTCTGACTAGTCCACGTGTCCGGCACAAGTTAGCAGGCGGCGCACGTTAGACGTCGCGACGCAGAAGGCTTGCGCGTCGCGATGTAGCCAAATTACAAAAATGCCCTTTTCATCATTTTTCACTATTTTGGCCCCAAATTGCTTCCAATGCTTTCCAAACTTTATTTATCGGCAAAATAAAAATAAAACACATCAAAACATTCACAAAAGCCGAGAAACTATACAAAATATTAGGTTAAATGAGTGGGAAATAATGATATAATTATCACTCATCACACCCCCAAACCTAACATTTTGCCAGTCCTCGAGCAAAACATAAAATAACACAAAAATAAAATTAACTAGCCACTTTCGTAGGGATCACGGTTGCATTTAGCGTATGCAACAAGCCTTTAAACCCATAGGTGTTCCTAGTGGACGAGTTGTAGTCTCGTGAGGGTTTACAGCAATGATACCCACAAACATTTTACAAAAGTAAAAAGGTATTGAAACAAATGCACACAAAAGCAAAAAGAAAAGATAAGAAATATATAAATATCGTCCTCAGAGAATGTTCAGCATCAAAGTTAGAGGAACCGTCAAAATGCATATTCCAACTAAAATCCTTTCTTTTGAACAACATATCTAAATCAGACTCAAAGTGTGTGTGTGAATAGTCTATTAAACAGCTTCGACTCTAAGTTGTCAACTTAGTGATTTCGTCTCAATTCTCAGTAGTTAATGGGTCAAACCAATCTGAGTATCTAAAGTTGTTATGTTTACTATAATCAACACAGGTGAGGTATGTGATTTTTCTGATTTTTTATTTTTTTTTTATTTATATACAACATCTTTGATCCATGTAGCGAGCTTTGGGTCAGTGACTCCCGAACCAGATGGTTTTAGGGCACTAGGTGTTAAAACACCCCTACGGACTTAATCACCCGGATCTTGGATGTTTAAAAACTAACACAAGCTTTCCCATTTGACGCGAACTATCACTGCTTACTCAGGCAAGATGCCCGGTTACTAAGTACTTGCTTGGTTTAGTTTTTTTTTTTTTTTTTTTTTTTTTTTTTTTTTTTTACATACCTCACATAATAAATGCAAACAGAAACAAAAACTCAGACAAACGGTCATTCATCAACCACCGATTATTTTAACTAGTCATTTTGTTAATTCCTTATTATCTAACTGCTTTCGAGACTATTTTAAAAGTGGGCACGAGTCTGACCTAGATAAGAAATTCAAATTAGGGATAAAAGTGAAATTAGCATTTATCTTTTCCTAAAACTTTTTAGCTAAACAAACAATTAAATCATCGGACACACATTTTTTATTATTATTTGTTTTTTTTGGCAAAACCAAGTCTTTCGACGGATAAATCCACTAGGACGCGTCTCAAGAGCTGACTCCTTACTCGGCCGTCTTTACTGGATCAACTTTATGTCTTCGTGATTTTGTCAAAATTTTATTTTGTGAAAATCCTGCTTGCACTGGCTTGCTTTGTCCTGAAAAATTCTGTTTTTAATTTTTCCTGCAAAAAAAACACAACATTAAAAACAATTCTACAACATGTATTGACCGGCGTAAACACACACGTATAACGCAAGCGCACGTATCGTTCAAGTAGTATAAAAATATCGATCCCACGAGGACTTAATTCCTACTGTTGTTATTAATTATTGAATCTATTTATTTACAGATATCTAATTGAGGGTGAAGAGAATGATTGTTTGATTGGTTGAAAGTGGTTTTACAAAATAAATAAATAAATAAAAAGAAAAAAGAAAATACTAAAGAAAATAACAAAAGACACAAAGATCTAGGGTTGTGAATCATTCTAATATCTTTTAAAAGATGAAGTGATTATTTTATGTTTGTGTAATAAATCAGTTTACTAACCTGGAACACTAAATTATGTAAAAGCCTCTGTCGATGGTCAGACGCAAATACCCAGTTTAATCCAATTGAACCATATGTCTATGTCAACCAAATTATCTGGATTCATTAAGTTTAAGTTCCAATTATGGCTACCCCCGCCCAACAGGTATATGTCTATCCTGTAAGGAAATCTATTAAAGGGTTATCTATCCTCAAGGAAGATCGTGGGCTATTAAGTCTAAGGCTGAAACCTAAAATCCCTATGCCTAGTTCATTTTAGATTTACCTCATCAATCTTATTGGTGATCAGACAACAAGAAGCATTAAGCTTAAGACTTAATAAGTAAACCTTTAAATTACCCAAACTATAAAATAACCCCTTATAAACCGGTGATATTAGAATTCATCACAACCCCTAGATAACTAACACATAACTAGGGCTAGTAAGAACTTAAAAGTAAAAGACATAAAGTAAAAATACTGAAAAGTAAAAGACATAAAGTAAAAACTGAAAAGTAAAATAAAATAAAATGCTAAGGTAAAAGGAATTACTTTTACTACTACTAATTTAGATATCTCCATAACATAATATATAAACTTGTGATTCTTTTTCCAACCAGCCATATAGGCGGTAACCTGATTAAGTCAAATTAAGTCCAACCAGCCATAAAGGCGGAATCAAAATTAAATTACCAACCGACCAATCTGGCATCCTTTATTAGTCAGGTTTAAACCAGATTAAAATGAATTACCAACCGACCAATCTGGCGGTATCCTTTTAAGTCAATATTTTAAATAGTGAATATATTATTTTTAAGGGAGATTAATCTAAATAGTAACAGTAAAAGAATTACCTTTCACCCTAGCTGGGGAAGTTACCTCCTCATGGTAAATAGTAAAAACTGTAAAAAGTAAAAAAGTAAATTACTATATTAACAAAACGTAATGAAAATTAATTACAAAACTAAAAACTAAAAAAACTAAAAACTAAAAGAAACTGGAGAGAGAAACTCTCTCTTTACAGAGAATAGAAGAGAGAGAGTGGTACAATGAATTCTGAAATCTCGAGCTCAATTTATAGGCCTCGGTAGGCTTCCAGCGTCGCGACGCCAGGGCCTCTGGCGTTGCTACGCCAGCTTTTGTCGACGTGACACGCTCTAGTTCGCCGGTTTAAAGATTCTGGATAAGCTGATAAGGTGACACGTGGCGAGTGGTTGGGCTTCAATTATTGTGACACGTGGCGGCTTATGATTGGTCGATGAGATTCTTATCCGCCATGTGTCAGATAAGGATTAGATACTTAATGATTGATGCTGATGTGGTGCTGACGTGGCGGTGATGTGGCGATGACGTGGTGACACGTGGGAAAGAGACTGTCGGCACCGTAGGATTGCGACACGTGGCACTTCCTGATTGGCTGATGATGACGTGGCGGTGAGGTGGCAGTTTTGACTTGTTGACTTGCTGACTTGGCTGATGACATGGAGACACGTAGGATTGACACATGGCACACGTGGCGATGATGACTGTCGGCACCGTAGGATGCTGACACGTGGCACGGCGCTTGTTAGCAGATCGGCTGTGATGGTGACACGTGGCACGGCGTATTTTAGCAAAGTCAAACTTTTCTCAGATTCTGATTTGTGGACCCGGCGCACGTTAGCACTGTTCGGCGCACGTTAGACGTCGCGACGCAGAACGTCTTGTTGTCGCGACGCGGGAATTTACAAAAATGCCCTTTTCGTCCAATTTTCACTGTTTTGGCCCAAATCACCTCCAGAATGTCCTGAAACTTTATTTATCTACAAAATAACACAAAACACATCAAAATATTCACAAAACTCAAGAAACTATACAAAATATTAGGTTAAATGAGTTGGAAATAGTGATAGATTTACCACTCATCATGTATACACAAAATAAAATAAATAATTAAAATTATTGCATGGGTTGCCTCCCTGCTAGCGCTAAATTTTTCGTCTTCATCCAGACATGACTGAAATCCATCTGTCATGGAGGTTTCAACGTCGTTTTGGATGTCCGATTAAAGACAATCCCATGAGCGTTGCTTTTGAAGGGTTTCTTCAACGGTAAAGGGGCAAAAAGAATTTTGTCTCATTCAGTGCTTGTGCCACCTTTTTATTCTTTGTCGCTTCATTGGTTGCTGAAAAGAAAGAAAGAAAATCAGGAGGTCTCGTATAGTGCTTGACTTGGAATGGAAGTTCCACTCTATCAAGCTTATGGGTGATGTCTTTGATTTGTACTCCCCAAAACAGTGATGTTTCGCCTGAATTCACTGAATTTTCAATAAGGTCAGACATTTGCTCCTCCATTTGCTCTGCTTCTTGCTCCACCTTTTCTTCACAGATGAATTTTAAAATTTCCGTATTCAACTCTTCATCCGTCATTTGTGAAATGCATGCTTCAAAATTATCAACCTGATGATGAAAAGAAATGTCAGATTTTAGGTCTTATCCTCTAATCTGGGTGAAATGATTGGCTCAGGTAGATCTTCTTCAAACATTTGTGCAATGGATGCTCCAAGATCTTCATTTTAAGGATACAAAATTCCATCATCAAGTGTTGATGCAGTTGGTACAAACAGCTCAGTTTCATCATCGTCAGAGTCAGAATAATAAAATTCAAATCGAGACTTTGCCGGTTCGAGCTCCTGAATTGATACCTCTGGTTCTTGATATTGCTCATCCTCCTCTTCTGCTAAAGTGTCATCATGAAATGCTTTGTTCTTGAAGGCTTCATCAGTGTCATCTGAAAATGGTCCTTGAGGTATGTAGCTCTGGTTTTCTGTTAATTGGCTCGTCTGATTTGTCAATCTCTGAATGAATTCTGATTGTCTCAGAATACTTTCGAGTTGATTCTGGTATGTTTCAAGCATCGTATCCAACTCTTCATCTCGTTTCTTGAACCAATCTTTGAGCATGTCAATCATCTGATCTTCTTCTGATGGTTCTGATTGTTGATGAAGATCGTAGGTAGATGGTGGATAAGATGGAAAATATGATGGTTCTTCGTACCTTGAATGATTCCAATAATTCTGCCACTCTGAAAGGTATATACATTGATCGCTCGGGTGGTTACCATAAAAAATTACACATCTCCCCATTTCGTTCTGTTAAGAAAATGTAGAATTGCTTGATTCTGACATCCAGTGATAGTTGTTGGGCTGGACAACAGGCCTCAGAAAACCGGATTGTTGCTCCTAGATTTGGGGTGTATCTTCTAGTAAAGCTCGTGATCTCTCAATCTCCCAATAACGTTCCATTTTTCAATCACTTGACAAGAAAATAAAGAAATAAAAATTACAAATAAAAATAAAGAAAATTAGATACAAGTAAATTAGATAGCTTCAAAATTAATAACTCAAGAAAAATAAGTCTCCGGCAACGGCGCCAAAAACTTGACCGGCGTAAACACACATGTATAACGCAAGCGCACGTATCGTTCAAGTAGTATAAAAATATCGATCCCACGAGGACTTAATTTCTACTGTTGTTATTAATTATTGATATTATTTATTTACAGGTATCTAATTATATGGAGAAGTGAATTGATTGCTTTTGGTTGGTTGAATGTGGTTTTGCAAAATAAAATAAAAACAGACTCAAAAGAAAATAATAAGGAAAATAAAAGAAAAGACTCAAGGATCTAGGGTCGTGACTCCACATAATTTTATTATAAAGATGAATTGATTCTCTTATTTATGTGTAATAAATCAGTTTGCTAACCTGGAACACGAAAATATGCAAAAGCCTCTGTCGATGGTCAGATGCAAATACCCAATATAACCCAATTGAACCATATGTCTATGTCAACCAAATTACCTGGATTCATTAAAATCAAGTTCCAATTATGGCTACCCCGCCCGAAAGGTATATGTCTATCATGTAAGGAAATCTATTAAAGGGTTATTTATCCTCAAGGAAGATCATGGGCTATTGAATCTAAGGCTGAAACCTAAAATCTCTATGTCTAGTTCATTTTAAGTTTACCACATCAATCTTATTGGTGATCAGACAACAAGAGGAATTACACATAAAAAGAAAATCAATTATTAAATGTGAATATTGTGTTTCATCACTTCCCTAGAATAAAATAAAATGATGGGGGTTAGAGGATCCATATTTAATATTTCTTATCTAGGAATCTCACTTATTATAATATATAAATTATTTTATATTCTGCTTTCTCATGAATTAATAATGTTAAACATTTAAAACCAGCCATATAGGCGGTAAATTAATTTATATTTAGACCGATCATATAGGCGGTAATAAAGTCTGACATTAATTAATCCGGTTAAATTATAATTTATAAATTATAATTAAGTGAGATTTACCTAGATAATTATATTAAAGGTTTCACCTTTTACCCCAGCGGAAATTTAACTACAAAACATAAAGTAAATAAATAAAAAGCTGTAATAAAAACTAAAAGTAAAAATATATAATTTTAATATTACAAAGCTAGATGCTTCCTATGAACTCAAGGAAAAAATCTCAAGGAAAGCACAAGAGAAATGAATGCTGAAGGCCTCAATTTATAGGCAAATTCTGCTTCTGGCGTCGCGACGCTAGCTCTGTTGACTTGGTCCACGCGGCTTGACTTGTTGACTATTGACGCATATTTCGTCGGCCCAATAGGATTTCGACACATGGCACGCGGTAAGATTCAGTCCAATGGCATCTTGACACGTGGCAGAAGATGATTCACCGATGATTCGGTCCATTCATAAGGTGACACGTGTCACGCGGAGTGTCGGAACCATAGAATCACGACACGTGTCCAGGCGCATTTTAGCATGATCGATTATGATGATGACACGTGTCACGGCGCACGTTAGCATGATCGGCGTACGTTAGCATCTGGTGCATTTTAGCAAATTTTTCTGACTGGTCCACTTGTCCGGCATAAGTTAGCAGGCGGCGCACGTTAGACGTCGCGACGCAGAAGGCTTGCGCATCGCGACGCGGCCAAATTACAAAAATGTCCTTTTCGTCCATTTTCACTGTTTTGGCCCCAAATTACTTCCAATGCTTTCCAAACTTTATTTATCTGCAAAATAACAATAAAACACATCAAAACGTTCACAAAACCCGAGAAACTATACAAAATATTAGGTTAAATGAGTGGGAAATTGTAGGCACTGCATTTTTGCATATATGTCCCTGTGATGAGTCTCATGTAGAGGCACTACCTTTTATGTCATGAAAGTCGCGGGAAACAGACGTCGGAAGGGGAAATTTAGAATAAGTATGTCATCAGATTCATTTCACAAGTTCACTGTTTTCGTTCGTGATGCGTTCGTTACCACGTTCGAACGTCAAAGTAGATTGCGGGCGTTCGTGTAGCGTTCGAATCGGCGTTCGAAACATGTCGGTATTTCTGGTTTTCCTGCTAGCCTCACACCCAAGCCCAATTAGCCCACCAAAGCCCATAAAACACATCCAAATTAATAAAATGCAAATTAACACATGGGGAATTAAATAAAATCTAAAAATCATATACCAATTTAAAATAATTGCCTACCTAATTAACATAAATCAAATATATATTATATTCCTAACTAAACAAATATCATGCCTAAACCAAACAAATTAAATATATTAACTTCCTAATTAACCAAATTCTGCCCCCCAATCAATCTTAGGCTTTCCTTGCATGACACTAAATCATATCCCCCTTTAATGTACAAAATCCCTTCATTGTCAAGCAAGGATTCACCCATCACCTTTGCCTATAAAAACAAAGCTATTCCAACCCTTAAATCCTTCTCACTCTCACGCATACACAAGAGAAAAAAAAATCTCTCTCTTTCACGCCTATTCACTAAAGAACACAAGAACCTTAAACACACGTAGCGACAACCCTCCACTCACTGCCTCATAATTAACGCACACAACCCGCATGACCCCTCAGGCCTTTAGCCTTATCACACCCTCAGCCTAAGCCAATAAACTCACGCACACAAAGCACCTTGGCCACTCACCCTCACGTTAATCAGCCACGCCCTTGACCTGCTTCCCCCTGCCTTCACGTCCACAAGCACTTCAGCGCAGAAGCGCCACTGACCTGCCTTCACCTAGCCACACGTTTCCAAGCCTGACCTGCTCTCAAACACGTCCCCACGCTAGCCACCTGCCCTTTCTCACGCCACCTAACGCCCTCACATATCACCCACGCCTTCATCACTCAAACAGAACACACTCCACGCCAAACCCACAATCCCTTCCCTGCACCCTCACATAGGTTCAAGACGTAATCAGCCAATCTGCCCCACATTGCACCTCCATTCAGCCATATATTACACCCAAAATTACACACATATTAGGCCCTGAAATATCCCAGAAACAGTCCCAAAAAATGCATCTAAAACTCCCCCAAAGACCACCAAGAACCGCAGCCCCTAGCCCTCCAAAAACTAAGAAAACAGTGGCCTTATACAGCAAAAACATTGACTGAAAAACAGCCACAAAAATAGCAGTGAAACATTGGAAAACAGCAGCCCTAGCAGTGAAAATAGTGAGGAAAGACGCAAACCAGTGAACCAGAAAAGTTGCGGAGCTTTAGCCCTTCCGATCACCGTGTAACACGAGTCCGAGAGTCGACGTAAAAGGTTAGACCTGAGGGCACTTTTCACATCCATTTTCATTCGTATTTTTACTGTTTATTGAATCTTATTTACATGATTATTACAGAGTGATGCATGTTGTGGCCCTTGAATAGATAGAAAATGCATGTATTGTGAAATGGTGTATGTTGTGGCCCTTGAATAAAACGGAAAATGTGTCGCCTCTTGTGGTATATAGGATGGAAACCCGGACATAAATTTCATAGCCGATTCCGAATGGACTGTAGTATGATCTGTACTCGGGATACAACTCCACGTACCACTTGAGCAAACGGCGCATATTTTGTTTTATGTTATTTTGATTCGTTTATTATCCGTTATTTAATTTCTGCATGTTACTTGTTTGTGTAATGATGAGATAAAGCGCATGGGCTTAGTAAGTTGGATTAAAGGTCCTCCATTTCGAGGGGTTAAAATCCTTTACCACGATGCTTCGCCGCGCCGGATGATGTATATTCGATTGAATGTAAGATGTGTTCAATCGGGTGTACGAAGTCCGATATTGTTGTCTTTATTTTTTTATATGCATTATGTTATTAGCGCATGGGCTTAGTAAGTTGGATTAAAGGTCCTCCATTTTGAGGGGTTAAAATCCTTTACCACGATGCTTCGCCTCGCCGGATGATGTATATTCGATTGAATGTAAGATGTGTTCAATCGGGTGTACGAAGTCCGATATTGTTGTCTTTATTTTTATATGCATTATGTTATTAGCGAATGAGCTTAGTAATTTGGATTAAAGGTCCTCCATTTCGAGGGGTTAAAGTCCTTTACAACGATGCTTCACCGCGCCGGATGATGTATATTCGATTGAATGTAAGATGTGTTCAATCGGGTGTACGAAGTCCGATATTGTTGTCTTTATTTTTATATGCATTATGTTATTAGCGCATGGGCTTAGTAAGTTGGATTAAAGGTCCTCCATTTCGAGGGGTTAAAATCCTTTACGACGATGCTTCACCGCGCCGGATGATGTATATTTGATTGAATGTAAGATGTGTTCAATCGGGTGTACGAAGTCCGATATTGTTGTCTTTATTTTTATATGCATTATGATGTGATGCGCATGGGCTTAGTAAGTTGGATTAAAGGTCCTCTATTTCGAGGGGTTAAAGAACCTTTACCGCGATATTTTGCCGCGCCTTTTATTTCGTTATTCGCTTTTCTTTGTATGTCATCTTCTTGCATAATCATGTATCATGTTGCATTGCGCATGGGCTTAGTAAGTTGGATTAAAGGTCCTTTGTTTCGAGGGATAAAAACCCTACGGTCTACCTTTACCACGATACTTCGCCGCGCCGGATAAAGTGCATTCGATTGAATGTGAGATACGTTCAATCAGACACTTGAAGTCCTATATAGATGTGGGCATATGTCGCATCTCTTTTCTTTCACATCCAGTATTTATTTTTCAAATCGCATCATTGCACGTTTATTTTGATGTATAATTGCCTCTTTGGTTATTTCTTTGTATTATATGTCTAATTGTTCCTCTTTATTACGCATGATTGTGCAACTGCCATTTGTTTGCATTTCCGTGTCCATGAATGTAATGTGCTTATGACATTGTATGCTCGTCGTATTTCAATTTATCTTTTTGCATGCAAATTCGGACATAGATTATATACAAATAGGTTGTATGCGAATTCGGATATAGATCATATGCAAATAGGTTGTATGCAAATATGAAAATGTGTTACATATGAACTTAGATAAACTTTTGATTTATGCATACGGATATAGAAATAGAATACCCTTAGGAATATATGTTGCTAGACTCGATTAAATTATTGCACAAATCATTTTATTATAAGTGGCATAAGTAAGGGACCATTTCGAACCCAACGGTTTGAGGTATTCCCTTGCGAGGGGTGAGTGCGACATTAAATCATTTTCCCGATTCACACCGGGTGGTGACTCCATTATTCTCCGATTTAGTCCCTCGCGGGCTACTCTGTACTCCCAACTGGGCCACGAGCCCGAAACAGCATGCGTCGCACAGTTTCTATGTTCCCACAGTCTGGCGACTCCACTGGGGATAGAGAATCGGCCCCGAAATAATGTCTTGTATTATTATGATTTGTGCATTAATTAACCGTGTCTACTGTGGGTTAAAAGAGGTTTAATCTAAGGCACTTTTAAGGCTGGGTATTGGTTTGGTGTCTTCCTTCATTCACTACCTTTCTATAAGGAAAAGCTGTGATGGCACCTAGATAATCATTTACTCGTAGCCTATTGTGATGGACTAATTTGGAGGACTCGTTGTTTATTCCTGTCACCAAGCGATAAGAGCCTAAGAGGTTTGGGTACTTAAGAGAGCCTTGCTCCACCCTCCCTTTAGGGAATCTACAACGGGAAATCCATCTGAAAGTCAGTCACACACCATAACTCGTTGGCACGTACTGTAAGGTATAAAAAAGGTACGCTCACTTGGTCGCTCGAACCCTTGAGTGGGGAGACCTAGTTGTGGGCAATCCTTCGCCAGCGAGAGTCTTTGTCTACACTCCCGTAAACCCATAAGTAGACTAGGGTTGTATGGCCTATGGCAACTATTTCCTTGTGCTTGTGGACCATCCTCATTTGGATGCAATTGGACTTCTTGTCAGAAATGCGAACTTGTTGGGCCATTTAAACTGGGACGAGTTCATATCCTATGACAATTGGGCCAAAAACTTCTGAAATGTTGATGGGCCACTCTATAGAAATTATCTCTGTATGCTTGTGTTTGGGAACATTGTAGTTTGGATCCATTCGGACCTTTTGTCATGAAGTATGGACTTGTTGGGCCATTTAAACTGGGACAAGAACGTATCTTATGATGATTGGGCCAAAAGCTTCTAAAACGCCAATGGGCCATTATATGTTTGTGTTTGGGAGCATTATCATTTGGATATGGTTGGACTTCTTGCCATGAGATGTGAACTTGTTGGGCCATTTAAACTAGGATGAGTTCACTCATATGATAGTTAGCCCAAAAGCTTCCAAAATGATGATGGGCCGATTTGTGTGAAAATTTTAATGAGTTGATATATTCTTTGTATTGCATGCATCTCATTCATCTCATGAATATATATATCATGTTAACACCCTCTATGTCTATAAAAGATATCATAGAGTCACGTTGGGTTAGGGAAGAGGGAAGACTCACTAAAAGGTCGGTAACAAATATGAGTGGATCAGAAAATGAGATATCTCGCATAGACCAATTGGAGAATGGTTTCGCCAAGATTACCGAACAGTTGCAAGCATTGACAACTGCCATGGAAAATATGGATGTGCCCCGTGCTGGGGGAAACTCTGAGAATGTAAGACGTGAAGAGCCTCCAAATAGGTTGGGGGATGACATCCCCGCTTTTGATGATGATATGGCTGAATATGCTGCGGAGAGAATAGTAGGGTCTCAGGCCGAGATATAGAAACTCAGTGACCAGGTAGAGTCTGTTACCTGTAAGATGAAGGGTAAGGACGAAGACTTACTAGACTATGAGGCGATGACCTTTGAAGAACAGCTGCCAGCTCAGTTCAAAATGCATGATATGGCCAAGTTCAATGGGAATTGGGACCCGAGGGTCCATCTCCGACAATATGTGTCAGTTATGAGTTCAGTGGGCCTGACACAGTGCCAAGTTCAGAAGATGTTTGGGATGTCACTTGAGGGGGCCCTCGTAGTATGGTACCATAGCCTTGAAAGAAATGTTAAGGAAGATTAGAGGGAATTGGCGGATGCATTTCTGAAATAGTATGTTACAGACTTGGAGATTGATTTGTCACTCCGTGATTTGGAAAACACTAAGCAGAAGCCGGAAGAAAGCTTCAAGGAGTATGTAGACCGCTGGAGAATCCAGCTTCTGAAGATGCAGACTCGGACCTCAGAGAAGGACCAAATCAAAATGATCATCAAGGGTACCAAGCCCTCCATTTATGTCAATTTGAGGAGAATGACCTCCATGATTGCAGATTTTCGACAATTGAGGGAAACTGTCATGGATATAGAAGAAGAAGAAGCTTAGAACAGAAAGTTCTATGGCCAAAATATGAGGACTTTTGGGGGCATTCTGAGACCAAGCCCGCTGCTGCCGAAGTCGGTGCCATCAGAAACAGGCAATTCTCCAACCTTGGTAGACCTTTGTCGAAGGTATTTGAAAAGTTGAAGGGACAAGGACTCCTAAAACCCTTAGAGCCTAAACCACTTCCAGATCCTATACCACCCAACCTTGACCTAAGCCTGTATTGTCACTTCCATCAGAGGAGAGGCCACAAAACTGACAATTGTACCCACCTTAGGCATGAAATCCAAAACCTCATTGATGCCCATAAAATACCTGATCCTGAGAAAGAACAACCCAACACACATCGGAACCCCCTACCAAATTACCACTCTGTTCCACCACCCACCTATATGATCAACTCTGGCCTACCCGAAAGCTTCATCCTCCAAGCTTTCAACCACCCAGCTTCTTTCATGAGGATAGAGGATGACAACGGTGAAGAAACATAGGCCGAGGAAGAAGGCAATGTTGTGGATGATGAGACTGTTCTTCCTAGTTTATTTGATCGCAATTCTACATTTTAATAAAGACGTTGATTTTATCTACTTGTTCGAACCTATTCTTAATGATAATAAAGACGTTCATTTCGTTTACTTGCCTGAGTCTCTTCCTTCAAACTGCAATATGAGTATGTTTGACAAAAGCATTCAACCCTGGTACTATGATATTCAGCGATGTTTAGAACGCAGAGAGTCCTCGGAAGAAGAAAGCAGAAAGGACAGGATATCCATTCAGAAATTGGGAAATGGGGCAGTGAGACTGTCAGACTTGGAAGGAAATGAGTTCACCAAGCCGATCAATGTGGGTAGATTGAAAACAGTACTTTCCCTAAGGAAGAGAAGAATGGCCATCAAGGGAATTGGCGGAAGACCTAACCCAACGGGATGGGAAACTCATTCACGCATGCATGCATACACGTAACATATTTTTACATTCCTTTTTGTGTTTTGTGTTTGTTTTGTGTTCACAGTTTTGAAGAAGAAAGAGAGGAAGCGGCAAATGAAAGCCAATCAGAAGCATCAATATGACATCAGCGGTTTGGGGACGAGTCCCAGGGTTGAGGCCCATATCAGTATCAGTCTGGGGGTGAGGCCCATATCAGTATCAGTTTGGGGCGAGGCCCATATCAGTATCAGTTTGGGGGTGAGGCCCATATCAGTATCACTTTGGGGCGAGGCCCATATCAGTACCAGTTTGGGTCGAGGCCATATCAGTATCAGTCTTGGGGCGAGGCCCGTATCAGTATTAGTTTGGGGGCAAGGCCCATATCAGTATCAGTCTGGGGCGAGGCCCGTATCAGTATCAGTTTGGGGCGAGGCCCATATCAGTATCAGTCTGGGGGTGAGGCCCATATCAGTATCAGTCTGGGGGGAGGCCTATATCAGTATCAGTTTGGGGCCAGGCCCATATCAGTATCAGTTTGGGGCGAGGCCCATATCAGTATCAGTCTGGGGCGAGGCCCATATCAGTATCAGTTTGGGGCGAGGCCTATATCAGTATCAGTTTGGGGCGAGGCCCATATCAGTATCAGTTTGGGGCGAGGCCCATATCACTATCAGTTTCGGGGCGAGGCCCATTGCAGTATCAGTCTGGGGGCAAGGCCCATATCAATATCTGTTTGGGGGTCGATGCCCGCATCAGCATCATTTTGGGGATGAGTCCTAGGGCGAGGCCCACATCAGTATCGGTTTCGGGATGAGTCTCGAAGGTCGAGGCCCATAACAGTATCAGTTTGGGGGGCGAGGCCCATGTCAGTGTCAGTTCAGGGGCGAGGCCCACATCGGTATCGGTTTGGGGGTGAGGCCCACATCAGCATCATGCATCCATACATACATGCATACATATCACATACATACAATTTTTTTTTGTTCGCAGGATTGTAGCGGTAAAGACCATCTCATCATGTAACGATTCAAAAACGAGCACACATAACAGATGCTGGAAATGGCGCTCCAAAATGGAGCACACACAACAGATGCCGGAAACGGCGCTCCAAAATGGAGCACACACAACAGATGCCGAAAATGGCGCTGCAAAATGAAGCACACACAACAGATGCCGAAAATGGCGCTCCAAAAATGGAGCACACACAACAGATGCCGAAAATGGCGCTCCAAAAATGGAGCACGGTTCAGGAATGAACCAGGGGTCGCAGCACCTCACCACCAAATCAACTCAACTCAACATATGGCAAGTCAAGTGGCAGCTGGCGAGCCAGGTAAGTAAAAATACATTGCATAACTTTCATAGGATTGTCACGGTTACACATTACACAAGTCCCATCAAAGTGGGGGCAACTGTAGGCACTACATTTTTTCATATAAGTCCCTATGATGAGTCTCATGTAGAGGCACTACCTTTTATGTCATGGAAGTCACGGGAAACAGACGTCAGAATGGGAAATTCAGAATAAGTATGTCATCGGATTCATTTCACAAGTTCACTGTTTTCGTTCGTGCTGCGTTCGTTACCACGTTTGAACGTCAAAGCAGATTGCGGGCGTTCGTGTAGCCTTCGAATCGGCATTCGAACGGTGTCAGTATTTTTGGTTTTGCTGCTAGCCTCACACCCAAGCCCAATTAGCCCACCAAAGCCCATAAAACACATCCAAATTAATAAAATACATATTTAACACATGGGGGATTAAATAAAATCTAAAAATCATATACCAATTTAAAATAATTGCCTACCTAATTAACATAAATCAAATATACTATATTCATAACTAAACAAATATCATGCCTAAACCAAACAAATTAAATATATTAACTTCCTAATTAACCAATTTTGTCCCCCAATCAATCTTAGGCTTTCCTTGCATGACACTAAATCATATCCCTCTTTAATGTGCACAAAATTCCTTCCTTGTCAAGCAAAGATTCACCATCACATTTGCCTATAAAAACAAAGTTATTCTAACCCTTGAATCCTCTTCACTCTCACCATACACAAGAGAAAAAAAGAGCTCTCTCCTTCACGCATATTCACTAAAGAACATAAGAACCTTAAACACACGTAGCGACAACCCTCCACTCATTGCAACACAATTAACGCACACAGCCCGCATGACCCCTCACACCCTTAGCCTCATCACACCCTCATCCTAAGCCAATAAAATCACACACACAAAGCACCTTGGCCACTCACCCTCACGTTAATTAGCCACGCCCTTGACCTGCTTCCCCCTGCCTTCACGTCCACAAGCACTTCAGCGCATAAGCGCCACTGACCTGCCTTCACCTAGCCATACGTTGCCAAGCCTGACCTGCTCTCAAACACGTCCCCACGCCAGCCACCTGCCCTTTCTCACGCCACCTAACGCCCTCACATATCACCCATACCTTCATCACTCAAACAGAACACACTCCACGCCAAACCCACAATCCCTTCCCTGCACCCTCACGTAGCTTCAAGACACAATCAGCCCAATCTGCCCCACATTGCACCTCCATTCAGCCGTATATTACACCCAAAATTACACGTATATTAGGCCCTGAAATATCCCAGAAACAGTCCCAAAAACTGCATCTAAAACTCCCCCAAAGACCACCAAGAACCGCAGCCCCTAGCCCTCCAAAAACTGTGAAAACAATGGCCTTATACAGCAAAAATAGTGACTGAAAACAGCCACAAAACAAGAGCGAAATGTTGGAAAACAGCAGCCCGAGCAGTGAAAACAGTGAGGAAAGATGAAAACCAGTGAACCAGAAAAGTTGCGGAGCTTTAGCCCTTCCGATCACCATGTAACGCGAGTCCGAGAGTCGACGTAAAAGGTTAGACCTGAGGGCACTTTTCACATCCATTTTTATTCGTATTTTGTTTATTGAATCTTATTTACATGATTATTGTGGAGTGATGCATGTTGTGGCCCTTGAATAGATAAAAAATGCATGTATTGTGAAATGGTGTATGTTGTGGCCCTTGAATAAAACGGAAAATGTGTCGCCTCTTGTGGTATATAGGATGGAAACCGGACATAAATTTCATATCCGATTCCGAATGGACGGTAGTATGATCAGTACTCGGGATACAACTCCACGTACCACTTGAGCAAACGGCGCATATTTTGTTTTATTTGTTTTTGATTCGTTTATTATCTGTTATTTAATTTCTGCATGTTACTTGTTTGTGTAATGATGAGATAAAGTGCATGGGCTTAGTAAGTTGGATTAAAGGTCCTCCATTTCGAGGGGTTAAAATCCTTTACCACGATGCTTCGCCGTGCCGGATGATGTATATTCGATTGAATGTAAGATGTGTTCAATCGGGTGTACGAAGTCCGATATTGTTGCCTTTATTTTGTTATATGCATTATGTTATTAGCGCATGGGCTTAGTAAGTTGGATTAAAGGTCCTTCATTTCGAGGGGTTAACATCCTTTACCACGATGCTTCACCGCGCCGGATGATGTATATTCGATTGAATGTAAGATGTGTTCAATCAGATGTACGAAGTTCGATATTGTTGTCTTTATTTTTATATGCAATATGTTATTAGCGCATGGGCTTAGTGAGTTGGATTAAAGGTCCTACATTTCGAGGGGTTAAATGCCTTTACCACGATACTTCGCCGGGCCGGATGATGTATATTCGATTGAATGTAAGATGTGTTCAATCGGGTGTACGAAGTCCGATATTGTTGTCTTTTTTTTATATGATTTATGATGTGATGCGCATGGGCTTAGTAAGTTGGATTAAAGGTCCTCTATTTCGAGGGGTTAAAGAACCTTTTCCGTGATACTTCGCCGCTCCTTTTATTTCGTTATTCGCTTCTCTTTGTATGTCATCTTCTTGCATAATCATGTATCATGTTGCATTGCGCATTGGCTTAGTAAGTTGGATTAAAGGTCCTCTATTTCGAGGGATAAAAAGCCTACGGTCTACCTTTACCATGAAATTTCACCGCGCCGGACAAAGTGCATTCGATTGAATGTGAGATACGTTCAATCGGACACTTGAAGTCCTATATAGATGTGGGCTTATGTCACATCTCTTTTCTTTCACATCCAGTATTTATTTTTCAAATCGCATCATGGCACGTTTATTTTGATGTACAATTGCCTCTTTGGTTATTTCTTTTCATTATTTGCCTAATTTTTCCTCTTTATTACGCATGATTGTGCAACTTCCATTTGTTTGTATTTCTGTGTCTATGAATGTAATGTGCTTATGACATTGTATGCTCGTCGTATTTCAATTTATCTTTATGCATGCAAATTCGGACATAGATTATATGCAAATAGGTTGTATGTAAATTCAGACATAGATTATATGCAAATAGGTTGTATGTAAATATGAAAATGTGTTACATATGAACTTAGATGAACTTTTGATTTATGCATACGGACATAGAAATAGAATACCCTTAGGAATATATGTTGCTAGACTCGATTAAATTATTGCACAAATCATTTCATTACAAGTGGCATAAGTAAGGGACCATTCCGAACCTAACGGTTTGAGGTCTTCCCTTGCGAGGGGTGAGTGCGGCCTTAAATCATTTTCCCGGTTCACACAGGGTGGCGACTCCATTATTCTCTGGTTTAGTCCCCTGCGGGCTACTCCGTACTCCCAATCGGGCCACGAGCCCGGAACAACATGCGTCGCCCAGTTTCTGTGTTCCCACAGAAATAATGATATAATTACCACTCATCACTATTGCAATCAAGATGGCAGGAAAGAGTAGCGTTAAGGGATATAATCCTGGGTGAGAATGTCTTTAACGACGTAAATTTTCCAGATTGGGAAATGAATCTCAGGATAGTTCTGGCAGTTGACAAGTTACTCTATTGGATAGAGAAACCTCTCGGGCCCTGAGCCCAGAGTTAAGCAAATAGTATAGCATGAGCTTAGGAAGACTCATCGTGATGATAACTTTAGTGCTCAATCTGTTATACTCAATGACTCCTTAATTTCGTCATCAGAACTAAGGATTAGATCTTTATACCATGATGTTGAAATTAAAGGATCTTCATAGATCTAAACTTAGATCTTAGAAGTACGAATTACAAAAGAATCTCTTTCGCTCGCGTATGTCAGAGGGTACATTTGTCGAGCACTAGGTGTCGCAGATGATTCCTAACATCGAACAACTAGGTTAGCTGGGCATTACCTACGAGGCCGAGACTTCCATAGAGGGCGGGTTCATCATGAACCAATAGAAACTCTTAGAGAGTTAATGGCTATACTCAGGGAGGCAGAGCCAGAGCTTCCAAAAGGGCAAGAAGCGCAAGACGCATCTTACTTCGACATCTCAGAAGGCCAAGGCTTGGCCGAAGGCTTCTGAGGTGTGAAGAAAAGGGCAAAGGCAAAATCGTCATAGTCTTATGGGAAGACAAATGACATATCCTAAGATGTCTGCCTAAACTGTGGAAAATGGGGTCACTGGAAGCGTGAATGTCGAATGGACAAGGCAGATATAAAGGAAGTGAAGGCGGGAAGGCTCCGACTTCAGGTATGTTTGTTATTGTAATAAATGTGTCCACTACTGGTTTTAAAAAAATTGGATTTTTGATACTGGATGTGGTACATACATATGTGCTAATGTGCGGGATCTGCTGATTAGCAGGAGACTGGCTTCACATGAGATCAACTTGCGAGTCAGAAATGGGACGAGAGTCGCTGTTTTGGCTGTGGGAACCTAATTTTTGGAACTGCCATTTGGGCATGTACTTAAATTAGGAAACTGTTATAATATACCTAGTTTGACTAGAAATATTATCTCTATATCTAGTTTAACCCGTTGCGGGTATACCTTTATGTTCCAGAACATTGGGTGTTTTGTTTATAAATATGATATGAGATATACACATTAGATGTGAATAACAGTATTTATATTTCGAATATAAATGAATCTCAAACATATAACATGACAAACAAAAGCCTCAAACTGAGTAAATCAGATGAGAGTTATTAGTGGCATTGTTGTCTGGGACACATTAACAAGACTCGTATATCCACTCTTTGGAATAATGGATACTTGAACAGATTTGATCCTAATTCATATGATGTCTGCGAATCTTGTTTATTAGGCAAAGTGTTTAAAACGCCTTTTAGTAGTAAAGGTATATGTGCCACCGAGCTGTTAGCCCTCATTCATGGTGACGTAGTGGGCCCATATCTAGCCAGGCTAGAGGTGGATATGAATACTTCGTAACCTTTACGGATGTTGCATCGCGTTATGGTTATGGGTATCTTATGAAACAAAGTCGAAAACTTTTGATAAATTCAAAGAGTTTCGACACGAAGTAGAGAAAAGCAGACCGGTAAAAGTATTAAAACATTACGGTCGGACCGTGGTGGAGAATATTTAAGCAATAATTTTCTTGATTACTTGAAAAATTATGGTATTCTTTCACAGTGGACTCCTCTCGGAACACCTCAATTGAGTGGTGTGTCCGAACGGAGAAACCGAACTTTGTTGGACATGGTAAGTCAATAATGAGTCGCACTGAGCTATCAATTTCCTTTAGGGGATACGCATGAAACAGTGCAATACTTATTTTGAATACGGTTCCGTCAAAATCTATTGGATAGACTCCATATGAAATATGGGCAGGATAGAAATCGGGTTTCTCATTCCTGAAGATTTAAGGATGCTGGGCATATATTCAACGTTTGGATGATGCCAAACTAGAACCCAAATCGGATAAGTGCCTATATGTAGGTTGTCCTAGGGAAACCAAAATATATTACTTATTCAACCCACAAGAGAACAAGGTATTTGTTGCTCTCCATGTGGTTTTCCTTAGAGGAATTCCTAAATGCAGTGGCAAGTGGGAGGAAAGTAAAACTCGATGAAAATAAGAGTAATATTGTTCCTCGCACCGATCCCTGACGGAACACGACCAGTTCATCATGGATGAGACTGTTCCATAATCTTCTAATACACAAGAACCGTGTAGGTCAAAGAGAGTCAGAAAACAACCTAAGAGGTATGGGTTTCTTATCTCACCTCACATAGACATTAGTATTATTGAGGATAATGAGCCGGCTACGTATGAGGTAGCGATACAAGGTATCGACTCCGCTATATGGCAAGGTACCATAAAGTCCGAAATGGATTCCATGTATACAACCAAGTTTGGACACTTGTTGATGTATCAGAAGGCATTGTGCCTATTGGTAGCAAATGAGTCTTCATGGTGAAGACAGACATGGATGGCAACAAACAAACATACAAAGCTAGGCTTGTAGCTGTAGACAACAGGAGCTGGGCGACGCAATGCTGTCCCGGGCTCGCGGCCCGGTTGGGAGTACAGAGTAGCTCGCGGGGGACTAAACCGGAGAATAATGGAGTCGCCACCCGGTGTGAACCGGGAAAATGAGATTTAAGGCCGCACTCACCCCTCGCAAGGGAAGACCTCAAACCATTGGGTTCGGAATGGTCCCTTACTTATGTCGTTTGTAATAAATGGATTTGTGCAATATTAACCAAGTCTACTCAACATTCGCATGCTTCAAAGGCAAATTTTCATAACGGCAAACATTCGGCATCACATATCAAACATGCTACATACATAGTAATCTAAACATACCTTAACTTAAGTTCCTCATACAAAAAGTAAATAACTAAAACATGCTTAAAGTAAAACAACGTTCTAATGGTCTAATCATGCTCAAATACAAGTTGGATGAAATGAAATACATGAATCCTTCAAGTGGTACGGGGCATTGTATCCCGAGTGCAGACCGCACTATCGTCCATTCGGAATTGGCTACGGAATTTACGTCCGGGTTTCCATCCAATATACCACAAGAAAGAACACATATTCCATTCATCCGTAATCACATTACATACTAAGTCATTATTTCATGCGAACGAATTCCAAACAACATGCCAAACTAACTATTCAAGCTAAACACATGCTTTCTAATTCATTATTTCATGCGAATAAAAATAACAAATTAACTAAGAAATAAATGATGATAAATAAAATAGGTGCCCTCAGGTCTTACCTCTAAGTCGCTATCCGGGAGTGGTTCCACGGTTCCCGGAAGGGTTATTCCCACTGTTCTCACTGATCCGTTGTTTCCGCTGTTTGTCTGGGGTTCGCCGTTTCTGCTATTTTCACTATTTTCGACAGGTCCGCCGTTTTTTTACTGTTTTTGCTATTTTCACTTGCGGTTTCCACTCGCTGTTTTCTCTTATTCACTCGAGGTTTCTGCTCGCTATTTTCTCTGATTCACTCGAGGTTTCTGCTCTCCGTTTCTCTCTATTTTTTCTCATTATTTTCAGGCTATTTCACGGGTTGTTTTTGGGTAATCTTGGGTGTAATTCTTGGTTATTTTGGGTCACTGTTTTGTCTATATTTTGGGACTGTTTTCAATGGTTTTTTTGTGGGTTCTTTAGCTACTGTTTTGGGTGTTTTGGGTGTGTCTGCGTGGATGTAGGGCTGTTTGGAGGTGAAGTTCGGTGCAGTGGATGGGGCTATGTGTGGCAGTGTGGGGGTTTGGGTTTGTGTGCTCAGTTTTGGGCAGTGGGCTGCAGTGTATGTTTGAGGCCGTGAAGCTGAGGGCTTTGCAGTGGCCTGTTG
Source organism: Zanthoxylum bungeanum (assembly GCA_019454045.1). NCBI lineage: Eukaryota > Viridiplantae > Streptophyta > Magnoliopsida > Sapindales > Rutaceae > Zanthoxylum > Zanthoxylum bungeanum. The sequence goes on along the minus strand of SKCR01003404.1, from coordinate 11,652 downwards.
AAGGCATGTGTGGTGATGGAGAGGTGAATGTAAGGGTGTGTATGGTGAAGCTGAGAGGGATGTTGCTGAGTTAGGGGCTATGTGTGAATATGCAGTGAAGAAAAGGGCTGAGTGGCGTTGTCTGTGTGAGAGAGATGAGTTTCACGTTGAGTTGGGTTGTGCAGTGTCTACGTGAGTGTGTGCATGGGCTGTTATAGAGAGGCGGAGGAGCTCCTGTGCGTGTGGAGTGTAGTTTTGTGACTGGGAATGGGTGATGGCATGAAGATTATGGGTGTGAGCTGTGTATGTTCCAGTGAGAGAGAAGGGCAGTTTAGAGGGCTACGGCGTGAACTGGTGGAGGTAGTGAGGCTACTGTTTAGTTGGTTTGTGTGTGTGATTGAGGAATTTTTATGTGAAGGGTTTCATGGGCTGGTTACGTATACATGGGAGTGTGGAGGAGGGGGATAAGTGGTTGATAATGAAAATGAGAGAGGAAAGCTGTGAAAGGTGCGTGTAAATGGCTGATTGTGTGCGTGTATGGGGCTGTGTGGATGAAGGTCAATTTGATGAAGGAGGCTTATTCCAGGGAGTTTAGGAGTGAGAGCTAAGTGGCTTCCAGGGGCAGTGAATGTGAGGTGTTCGTATGCGTGAAGTGGAGGCAGTTATGGTAGGGTGATTGTGGGCTGATTGTGGAGGGCGTGAGGTGATGGTTTGTTACCGAGAATACGTGTGTTCTGTGAGTAGTCTAGGGTTTATGTTGAGTTTGGTGAATGGGAGCTATGTGGCTCTGATGATTAATTGCTAGATGGGCGTGAGTGGCTAAGGTCAATGGCAGAATGCGCAGAGTTGATGGTCGTGAAGTGTATAGGGTGGCTGGTTGAGTGAAGGTTTGTGACTGAGGGTGCGCTGAAGACGTGAAAGGAGGGTTGTATGCGTTAAGATCAGCGGCAGTGGAGGTGCAGCTCGGCAGTGAGGGAAGATAAAGGTTGTGGGTGAAGGTTGATGAAAATGGCCTGGGTTTCCTGAGGGTCTATTGGCCTCCTTCACGTGAGGGAAGCTAGGGTTTTTATGGTTTCATTGAGTGAGAGATGGAGAGACAGCATGGGGGAATAATGGGTGAAGTTATGGGTAGTATCATGGGCGTGCAGAGTGGTTATGGATGCATGGGTGGTTTGCAGTGTATGGGGTGTGAATGAATAATGGTTGATTGTGGATAGGTGAGAGATGGGTTGTGATTTGTTGTTTTGTATTTGGTGAGTTGTTTAAGTGGGGTGAGGGGCTGTTGTTCACGTGAAGCATGGGTATTTGCATGAGTGGGGTTTGTTTGTTAGTGTTTGGTCTTTGTTTGTTTATTATTGTTTTGTTTGTGCCTTGTTTGTGTGTGTGTGTATGTTACACGTGAGGGTTGAATCATATTTGGTTAGCATTTTTTATTCATTTGTTTATTGTTTATTTGTTTGTGGAATTTGTAGAATTTTGTTGTTTATTAAATTGGTTTGTATTTTTTAATTGTTTGATTTAGTTTGAATTTGTTTAATTGGTTGGTAATTTTTAATGATTTAATTTAATTCAAATTAATTTAATTGGTTGGTGAATTTTAATTTGCATGGAAGTTGAAGGGTCACAAGCATGGAAAATTAGAGAGAGCGAATATGTGTGAGATGAGCGAGGAAAAGGTTCCGAGCGAAGGATAATCTTGAAAAGGAAAAAGGCGACGACGAACCCGAAGCAAAACAAGCGAATAAAATCCATCAAAAAGTCAATTCTTGACTTTGCCCTTCCGGCGTCCGCTCCCCGCGACTCCCGCGACACAAAGGAGACTGCCTCCGTACGAGGCGCATCATCGGGACTGATATGCAAAAATGCAATGCCTACAGTCACCCCCACTTTGATGGGATTTGTTCAGTGTGTGCTAGTGACAATCCTATCAAAGTTCGTGCAATGCATTTTTACTTACCTGGCTCGCCAGCTGCCACATGGTCTGCCTGCTGTGTTGAATTGAGTTGTGTTGTGGGTCTTGTTCCCGTGGGTCTTGTTCCCATTTTGAGCTGAGGGTCTTGTTCCCTGAATTGTGTTGTGGGTCTTGTTCCCGATTTGAATTGAAATTAGGGTCTTCTTCCCTGAACTGTGGGACTTGTTCCCGATTTAAGTTGACATGAGGCTTTATTCCCATGGGCTTTGTTCCTGAACTATGTTGACGTGAGGCTTTCTTCCCCTTGAGATTTGTTCTCAAACTATACTGACATGAGGCTTTCTTCCCTGAACTGTGCTGAATGTGGGCTTTATTCCCGAACTGAGAGGAATGCAGGCTTTCTTCCTGAACTGTACTGAATGTGGGCTTTATTCCCGAACTGAATTGAAAGCATGCTTTCTTCTGAACTGTACTGAATGTGGGCTTTATTCCCGAACTGTACTGAATGTGGGCTTTATTCCGGAACTGAGCTGAATACAGGCTTTCTTCCTGAACTGTACTGAATGCAGGCTTTCTTCCTGAACTGTACTGAATGTGGGCTTTATTCCCGAACTGTACTGAATGTGGGCTTTATTCCCGAACTGAATTGAATGCAGGCTTTCTTCCTGAACTGAGCTGAATACAGGCTTTCTTCCTGAACTGAGTGGAATACAGGCTTTCTACCTGAACTGTACTGAATTTGGGCTTTATTCCCGAACTGAATTGGATGCAGGCTTTCTTCCTGAACTGAGCTGAATGCGGGCTTTCTTCCTGAACTGTACTGAATGCAGGCTTTCTTCCTGAACTAGATTGGATGTGGGCTTTATTCCCGAGAATGCCATACCCGGCAGATATTGATCTGAACTGATGTGGGCCCCGCCCTCAAAATGTCATATCCGGTATAGATATTGATACTGAAACCGATGTGGGCCCCGCCCCCATGTTGATATAGGCCTCGCCTTCGAACTGATACTGATGTGGGGCTTCGCCCCCAAGCTGATATGATATTCTACCTCACACATTACACCACCTCTCACGAGATAATCTTTGATAGATAGACATATTTTTTGTCCTCGACGAATGCTTTCGCGTCGAAACCAAAGAACCTTCAAAGTACTCGTCATACTCAAGTCCAATCATCTGAATGGGTGATCTGAGCTAGACTCCTAGTGTGTGTGTGCCAATGCTCTTTCGCAGCTTAGTCCTTAAGTAAGCCAACTTGGTGATTTCGTTTCAGAGAATCGAACCAGTGGGTCTAACCAACCTGGATGTCTTGATCACATTCTGTGATTACTTCAGCATACTCAACATGATACGGTTTTCGTCTTTTTTCTTTTGTCTCTTTCTTTTCATTCTGAATTTTCTCTTTTTTCTTTTCTTTTCTTTTCTTTTTCATTCTTTGACACACCCTACCCTTTAAGGTAGCATTTCTCCTCATTGTGGTCCTAATACTCGCCCATGGGTAGCTTCACGCTTATCGGTTATAGGCGGGCCCATTTTTTCTTTTTTTTTTCTTTTTTTTTTTCAGAGACTTTTTCTTTTATTTCTAACCATATCATATATCGTAGCGTCCGTAAACTAGAGTGGACATCCAAGCAAACGGTCATTCACTGATCCATCATCTCTTCAACTAGTCACCTTGCTAACCACTCAGGCTTCTATTGCTAGGATCCCACAATCAAGTGCTCGTGAGTCTAACAGAGATCAATCCATTCAAAATACCATAAGAGAGCGCGTCTCGTACTTATTGTTTCTAGGGTTTCTCCCTACAGCATGCAATGTCATCACCGGACATATGTCTAATTATCAAAGACTTCTCTCACTCATTTTTTCTTTTCATTCTTTTTTTTTCATTTTTTTTTTTCTTTTCTTATTTTTTTTTTTTCTTCTTTTTTTTTTTTTTTCAACAATTAAAATAAAATACAAACTTTTCAATTAAAACACAAACTTTCAAATAGGCCTTGGAATACCTGGTCAGCATGGCGCATCATCGATTCAGATCAATGTCCAATCAGCGTTTCTTGCTAGGATCATTATCAGTTCAGTCCAGTCCAGTGTCGAGAGGATGGGATCAAGCTTTGGCTCAAAAGCCAGGATCTGGTCAATCAACTCTTCGGCATTTGTTGCAGTCAAGAAAATGTCTTCCACAGATTTGTTGACAAACTCGTGTCTCTTGGCTTCTGGTAATTCAATGAAAGCATCTGTTGTACCTACAAAAATAACACACGAGATTAAAAATTCTACAACATGTATACATAAAACATGAAAACAGAAATCGCAACACAGTGCGTGGGTTGCCTCCCTGTTAGCGCTAAATTCATCGTCTTTAGCCAGACATGACCGAAATCCTTCTGTCAATGTGGCTTCACCGTCGTCTTTTTGTGCTCGCGCCGCTTTTCGATTTTTTTGATTCTTACTGCTTTCTTTTTCTTTCTTTTTCTTTTTTTCTTTAAACCTGCAAATACAAAACAACAATATGAATACATGTGCATGTAAATATGCAAGTGAAGAGATACTCCCTTTTCATGATGGCTTAGATCTTCATTGTGCTCCTCGACGCCACATGTCTCTAGTCGCTCTCTGCTGTTTTCTTCTGAAATCTGCAAAAACACAACACAAAACAAAGGATGCAAATTACGTGTATGCATGGATGAATTCTCTATCCTGTTGGGTTAGGCCTTCAGCCGGTTCCCTTGGCGACCGCTCACTTCTTTCTTCGTAGGCAAAGTGCAGCGTCAATCTGCTTACATCGACCGACTCGGTGAATTCCTCATTTCCAAAATCTGGTAGTCTCCTTGCCTTTTTTCCCGATTTTCTGTCTTTTTCTGCTTACTCCGCTGAGAATTCTCCGTGTTCCAGATACCTCTGAACATTATGATACCAAGGCTTTCTGTCATCAACTTCCACATCCAATATCCTTACTGTCTCATACACTGGTTTTCTTACAACTGTCAACAAAAATGATCACATCACCAATTTCTTCGGATTTTCCCAAGTCGCGGCTAATGTTGCCAATGCATCAGCCATCTGATTTTCTTCGGCAAGCTGAAATTTGCAATCAGGAATAGTCTGTGCCAGACTTCTGAGGTAGAACTCGTACGGGTTCAATCATTCTTTCTATCTTCTATTCTCCTTACATCTTCAACTTTTCAAATGTCTTTTGACAACGGTTTACTCAAGCTGAGAATTGTTTGTTTCCGATTCTCTGAGGGAATAGTCTTGATCCTTGAAGATTCTCTAATGGTCATCTCATTCTGGTGTTGCACAAGCTTCTGTCATTGGCTACACAGGTCACGGTCAAACTGATCACAACATTGGTCAAAACTTGCAACTGTTTATCAATTTCAGCTACCTTGGCTTCCAATCGATCTAGCGGGATCCTCGTTGGTTAACTTACTCATACTGGCTGACGGTTCTTTGACGAATCTTTTTCTTCTTTCCCAACCCAACGGGAGTCTATGATGGCTTTTAAGCACAAAGGGTTAACATGATGCATGTATGCATGTAATGTGTGCAATGCAAATAAACAAGCTCATAGAAGAATTTACACTAATTGGCCCGTTATCATTTTAAAGTATTCAATCACACTATTGCGCAGTGTAAACTTGTCCCAGTTGAAAAGGCCCAACAGTTTTACACTTTGCGATAATATAACTAAATAACTTATAATGATACAAGGCCCAAACATAAACTGGCCCATCGGCATTTCAGAAATTTTGGCCTAATTGTCAAAAGGACATTAACTTGTCCCAGTTTAAATGGCCCAACAAGTTCACATCTTTTGGCAAAGAGTCCAACTAAATCCAAATGATAATGGTCCAAAACACAAGCATAATCAAACATTTTCTAAGGGTCAAGCAACTAAGGTTCACATGTAGGTTTTAAGAGTGTAAACAAAGGCTCTCGCTGACGAAGGATTGTTCACACCTAGGACTCCCCACTCAAGGGTTCAAGCGACCAAGTGAACGTACCTTTTTTATACCTTATGGTACGTGCCAACGTGTTATGGTGTGTGACTAACTGTCGAATGGACTTCCCGTTGTAGATTCCCCAGAGGGAGGGTGGAGCGAGGCTCTCTTATGTACCCGAGCCCCTTAGGCTCTTATCGCTTGGTGACAGGAATAAACAACGAGTCCTCCAAACTAGTCTATCACAACAAGCTATGGGTGAATGATTGTCTAGGTGCCTTCACAGCTTTTCCCCAAAGGGTAGTGAGTGAAGGAAGACACCAAACCATCACCTAGCTTTAACAATGCCTTTAATTAAACTCCCTAAACCCACAGTAGTCATGATTAATTAAAACACAAATCCAAACATTACAAGACAATATTTCGAGGCCGATTCTCTATCCCCAGTGGAGTCGCCAGACTGTAGACAACAGGAGCTGGGCGACGCAATGCTGTCCCGGGCTCGCGGCCCGGTTGGGAGTACGGAGTAGCTCGCGGGGGGACTAAACCGGAGAATAATGGATTCGCCACCGGTGTGAACGGGGAAAAGAAAATGAGATTTAAGGCCGCACTCACCCCTCGCAAGGGAAGACCTCAAACCATTGGGTTCGGAATGGTCCCTTACTTATGTCGTTTGTAATAAATGGATTTGTGCAATATTAACCAAGTCTACTCAACATTCGCATGCTTCAAAGGCAAATTTTCATAACGGCAAACATTCGGCATCACATATCAAACATGCTACATACATAGTAATCTAAACATACCTTAACTTAAGTTCCTCATACAAAAAGTAAATAACTAAAACATGCTTAAAGTAAAAACAACGTTCTAATGGTCTAATCATGCTCAAATCCAAGTTGGATGAAATGAAATACATGAATCCTTCAAGTGGTACGCGGGCATTGTATCCCGAGTGCAGACCGCACTACCATCCATTCGGAATCGGCTACGGAATTTACGTCCGGGTTTCCATCCAATATACCACAAGAAAGAACACATATTACATTCATCCGTAATCACATTACATACTAAGTCATTATTTCATGCGAACGAATTCCAAACAACATGCCAAACTAACTATTCAAGCTAAACACATGCTTCTAATTCATTATTTCATGCGAATAAAAATAACAAATTAACTAAGAAATAAATGATGATAATAAAAATAGGTGCCCTCAGGTCTTACCTTTTAGTCGCTATCCGGGAGTGCGTTCCACGGTGCCGGAAGGGTTATCATCCCACTGTTCTCACTGATCCGTTGTTTCCGCTGTTTTGTCTGGGTTCGCCGTTTCTGCTGTTTTCACTATTTTCGACAGGTCCGCCGTTTTTACTGTTTTTGCTGTTTTCACTTGCGGTTTCCACTCGCTGTTTTCTCTTATTCACTCGAGGTTTCTGCTCGCTATTTTCTCTGATTCACTCAAGGTTTCTGCTCGCCGTTTTCTCTATTTTTTCTCATTATTTTCAGGCTATTTCACGGGTTGTTTTTGGGTTAATCTTGGGTGTAATTCTTGGTTATTTTTGGGTCACTGTTTTGGCTATATTTTGGGACTGTTTTCAATGGTTTTTTGTGGGTTGTTTAGCTTACTGTTTTTGGGTGTGTTCTGCGTGGATGTGAGGGCTGTTTGGAGGTGAAGTTCGGTGCAGTGGATGGGGCTATGTGTGGCAGTTTGGGGGGTTTGTGTGCTCGGTTTTGGGCAGTGGGCTGCAGTGTATGTTTGAGGCCGTGAAGCTGAGGGCTTTGCAGTGGCCTGTTGAAGGCATTGTGGTGATGGAGAGGTGAATGTAAGGGTGTGTATGGTGAAGCCGAGAGGGATGTTGCTGAGTTAGGGGCTATGCGTGAATATGCAGTGAAGAAAAGGGCTGAGTGGCGTTGTCTTTGTGAGAGAGATGAGTTTCACGTTGAGTTGGGTTGTGCAGTGTCTACGTGAGTGTGTGCATGGGCTGTTATAGAGAGGCGGAGGAGCTCCTGTACGTGTGGAGTGTAGTTTTGTGACTGGGAATGGGTGATGGCGTGAAGATTATGGGTGTGAGCTGTGTATGTTCCAGTGAGAGAGAAGGGCAGTTTAGAGGGCTACGGCATGAACTGGCGGAGGTAGTGAGGCTACTGTTTAGTTGTGTTTGTGTGTGTGATTGAGGATTTTTATGTGAAGGGTTTCATGGGCTGGTTACGTATACATGGGAGTGCGGAGGAGGGGGATAAGTGGTTGATAATGAAAATGAGAGAGGAAAGCTGTGAAATGTGCGTGTAAATGGCTGATTGTGTACGTGTATGGGGCTGTTTGGATGGAGGTCAATTTGATGAAGGAGGCTTATTCCAGGGAGTTTAGGCGTGAGAGCTAAGTGGCTTCCAGGGGCAGTGAATGTGAGGTGTTCGTATGCGTGAAGTGGAGGCAGTTATGGTAGGGTGATTGTGGGCTGATTGTGGAGGGCGTGAGGTGATGGTTTGTTGCCGAGAATACGTGTGTTCTGTGAGTAGTCTAGGGTTTATGTTGAGTTTGGTGAATGGGAGCTATGTGGCTCTGATGATTAATTGCTAGATGGACGTGAGTGGCTAAGGTCAATGGCAGAATGCGCAGAGTTGATGGTCGTGAAGTGTATAGGGTGGCTGGTTGAGTGAAGGTTTGTGACTGAGGGTGCGCTGAAGACGTGAAAGGAGGGTTGTATGCGTTAAGATCAGCGGCAGTGGAGGTGCAGCTCGGCAGTGGGAAGTGAGGGAAGATGAAGGTTGTGGGTGAAGGTTGATGAAAATGGCCTGGGTTTCCTGAGGGTCTATTGGCCTCCTTCACGTGAGGGAAGCTAGGGTTTTTATGGTTTCATGAGTGAGTGAGAGATGGAGAGACAGCATGGGGGAATAATGGGTGAAGTTATGGGTAGTAGCATGGGCGTGCAGAATGGTTATAGATGCATGGGTGGTTTGCAGTGTATGGGGTGTGAAGGAATAATGGTTGATTGTGGATAGGTGAGAGATGGGTTGTGATTTGTTGTTTTGTATTTGGTGAGTTGTTTAAGTGGGGTGAGGGGCTATTGTTCACGTGAAGCATGGGTTTTTGCATGAGTGGGGTTTGTTTGTTAGTGTTTGGTCTTTGTTTGTTTATTATTGTTTTGTTTGTGCCTTGTTTTGTGTGTGTGTGTATGTTACACGTGAGGGTTGAATTATATTTGGTTAGCATTTTTTATTCATTTGTTTATTGTTTATTTGTTTGTGGAATTTGTAGAATTTTGTTGTTTATTAAATTGGTTTGTATTTTTTAATTGTTTGATTTAGTTTGAAATTGTTTAATTGGTTGGTAATTTTTAATGATTTAATTTAATTTTGGTTGGTGAATTTTAATTTGCATGGGAAGTTGAAGGGTCACAAGCATGGAAAATTAGAGAGAGAGCGAATATGTGTGAGATGAGAGAGGAAAAGGTTCGAAGCGAAGGATAATCTTGAAAAGGAAAAAAAGACGACGACGAACCCGAAGCAAAAACAAGCGAATAAAATCCATCAAAAAAGTCAATTCTGACTTTGCCCTTCCGGCGTCCGCTCCCCGCGACTCCCGCGACACAAAGGAGGAGACTACCTCCGTACGAGGCGCATCATCGGGACTGATATGCAAAAATGCAATGCCTACAGTAGCGAAAGGGTATCGTCATCACATGGTGTTGATTACGACGATACCTTTACCCGTTGCCATGATTAAATCCATTCGGATAATGCTTGCTAATGCTACATATTTTGATTATGAAATATGGGCAGATGGATACAAAAACCGCTTTCCTTAACGGAAACCTTTTGGAGGATGTTTATATAGAACACCCTATGGTTTTTGTCGTGCCAAAACATGCAAACAAGGTTGCAAGTTAAATTGATCCATTTATGGATTGAAGCAAGCAAGCATTGCGTTCTTGGAACCAATGTTTTGATGAGATTATATGGTATATGGTTTCATTCAAAACGATGATGATTCTTGTGTATATAAGAAGGTTAGTGGGAGCGCACTGACAATGATTGTCCTATATGTTAATGATGTATTGCTTCTTAGCAATGACATTCCCATATTTAAATCGGTGTGAAATGGCTTTGGCTTTCATTAAAAATTCTCCCTGAAAACTTGGGAGATACAACCTTTATTCTAGGAATAAAGATCTACTGGAATAGATCTAAAAGTTGTTGGCACTCTCTGAGAACTCGTACATTGAAAGACATGTACGCGACCTGGTGTCTCATATGCTTTGGGCATGTGGAGTCACAATCAGGCCGATCCGGGTGATGGTCACTGGATTGATGTTAAGAACATCTTTAAGTATTTTAGAGGAACTAACGATGCTTTCTTAATTTATGGAGATTGAGAACTTGAGGTGACTGGGTTCACTGATGCAAGTTTCCAAACCGATAAAAACGACTGTAAGTCGTAATCAGGGTAAATATTTTGTTTGAACAACGGAACAATGAGTTGGAAATCTTCCAAGCAAGACACTGTTGCCGATTTAACAACAAAAGCGTAATACATTGCAGCAGGTGGGGCAGCAAAAGAAGCATTTTGGATCTATAAAATTGCTAATTGGATTATGAGTAATTCTGTTAACAGTTGAGCTGGGCTACAGCACAGGCTAAGGAACCACGGTCTCATCAATGATCCAAGTATGTACTTAGACGGTTTCATCTAATTCATAAGATCATACATCGTGGCGATGTCAAGATCGCATCAGATGATAACCTTACATATCCACTGGCGAAAGTGATATCTCAGCATAAGCATGAGTGAACCGTACATAGTTCAAGTATTGGATACTTGAGTGATTGGCTATAGGCCAAGTGGGAGATTGTTGGACAATTATGACCCATATCATCACTATTTGTAAAAGGCATGGTGTTCTTTGTACAAATTAACTATGTGACAAAGGAAATTGCTCTTTTATCATTTTGTAATTGAATTACTTGGATATATAAATGATAATAGTCCATATGATTAGAACCAGATTAATAAGATATGAGACAATATTAATCCACGAAAGGTTTAATCATTAAATATCCCTCTTCGTAGTATTATCGAGACTGGACATCGATAATGCGGAATAGGCTAGTATTGCACTTGTGCGCGTTATGGAAGCGAAACGAAATAGTTCTCATATATTTAAGTAATTGGATACTTATGCAAGTGTGATATGAGGTTTTGTTAGCCATTGGACCGGGAACAGCTTTGCTCTGGCTTAGACCCTCGGAATCCCATTGGTAGTATGGGACTATATGTCTATGGGAATCCGACATCAGGGTAGGTGTATATTGTCTAACCTGGGACTTGCATCGCTAATACTTGCGACAATCAGTATACTTGGTTTTTTTTGGTCATCCGGAGCTTTAACAGGTTCTGTGTACGCCTCTTCTGAGTATACTGAGAATCGTAATGTATTGGGTGTGATGTCAAGATGAGAGTATGAGAGTAATCACTCCAGTCATATGGAGATAATGATCACGTAGGATACATAACTGGTACTTAAATACTGCAGTTATCGGGATAGGTCTGACTAGGTCATGATTATCCGATTATAGAGACTAGTTGCTAGTGAATCTGATATGTGGCTTTCGTAAGGGGCAGGACACAATTTCCAGCCCTAGGCCTAGCATGTGACATCCGATACTGGATCGTTAATACGCAATACATTGTATACTACACCTGATACAAATTATATATATTCCATGTTGAAATATTTCTGGAGAATTGGGTAGGCATGGTGCTTTGCTAGAAGCCAACCATGTCTTGTAAATCAGTAAGAATGTGGTGCGGGGTA
>SKCR01003403.1:0-86635 GCA_019454045.1 Zanthoxylum bungeanum | reverse complement strand
CACACATAGAAGAAGCATGACTATTCCTATATGTAAGTTGGTAAAACACAATCTCTGGATTCATATAATCATAAGATAATAAAGAATAACAAATCATCAATTATATTACACGTTAAAGAGTATTTAGGAATCAACAACATGAACATAAGAGTTTAAATACAAGAATTCATCATTAGCTTTGCCTAGGAGATTAGTTCTTCATGTAGAAGAGAGACATAACCTTGATAAATCGGAGAGACATCCTGTTGGGGTTGAATCTTCTTCATTCTTCTCTCTCAAAATTGTGTTTGTGGCTTTTTGTTGTGGGTTTCTTCTCTCTTTCTCTCCTCTTTTCTCTCCCTCTAGGATTTTAGACGAGCTTGTGTTTATATAGAGAAGTCCTAGAGCCTTATTTGCGTAAAAAATGAACTAAGTAAGAACCCTGGAAAATGCTTTCGTGTCGCGACGCGTGGCCATTGCGCATCGCGATGCGTGACTGGGCTTGCAGGATAATGATTCATGTGTTTCTGCTCGTTTCCTGCATGCTTCCGATATGTTTGTAAGGTCCCGAAACACGTACAATTGCTCCAATGTCCATGTTCCATTGCTTCCTAATAACAAAGCACAAAATAAACTATAATTAAGATTAAACACATGATAATCAAGCCGAATTAGTGATGTTCAAAGTACATTTTCATGCAATTATCACAACCCCAACCTGCTTATTGCTAGTCCCTAGCAATTCAAGTGCAAAAAGAAAATAAGAACTAACTAAATTAAAAATAAATAAAAACTATCTAAGCCACTTTTGTAGGGATCACGATTGTATTTAGCATATACAACAAGCCTTTAAACCCCTAGGTGACCCTAGTAGACGAGTTATAGTCTCGTGAGGGCTTACAGCGACGTCACTCACAAACGTCATTTAAAAACACATACAATCATGCAAAAACAAAATAAAATAGTCGCAATAATTACACATATTATTATCCTCAAAGAATGTCTAGTAATGAAATCAGAGAACTTTCAAAGTACTCAACGCAACTCAAATCCAAGTCCTTGAATAAATCATCTGAGCCAGACTCACAGTGTGTGTGTGTGTGAAGGTTCATTCACAGCTTGATTCCGCATTATTGATGTCCAGTCTCGATAATACTACGACTAGGGATATTTAATGATTAAACCTGTATGGATTGATATTATCTCATATCTTATACTCCGGAACTAATCATAAGGACTTTTATCATTTATATATTCAAGTAATCAAATTACAAAATGATAAAATGCAATTTCCATTGTCACATAGTTAATTTGTACAAAAACCACAATTTCTTTTACAAATAGTGACACTATGAATCATAATTGTCCAACAATCTCCCACTTGGCCTATAGCCAGTCACTCAAACATCTAACACTTGAACTATGTACATGTCGCTCAAACTTTTGCTGAGGAATAGCTTTCGTCAGCGGATCTACAATGTTTTCCTCTGATGCGACCTTCTCGATCTTCACATCACCACGATGTATGATCTCATGAATCAGATGGAAACGTTGAAGAACATGCTTGGATCAATGATGAGACTGCGGTTCCTTAGCCTGCGCTATAGCCCCGTTATTGTCACAATATAATAGAACGGGCTCAGCTGCTAACGGAACTACTCCTAATCCAATTAGGAATTTACGGATCCAAACTGCCTATTTTGCTGCTTCAGCTGCAATAATGTACTCCGCTTATGTTGTTGAATCGGCAACAGTCTCTTGCTTGAAAGATTTTCAGCTTACTACTCCGTTATTCAAACAAAATATGTACCTGGATTGTGACTTACAGTCGTCTTTATCGGTTTGGAAACTTGCATTGGTATACCCAGTTACCTTAAGTTCTCCATCTCCATAGATTAAGAAAGCATCCTTAGTTCGTCTAAGATACTTAAGGATATTCTTAACCGCCATCTAGTGACCATCACCTGGATCGGCCTGATAGCGACTACACATGCTCAAAGCATATGAGACATCATGTCACGTACATATCATGGCATACATGATCGATCCGACTGCCGAGGTGAATGGTATCTGACTCATGTTGTCTCTCTCATCTTGAGTTTTAGGACACATGTCCTTAGATAGAGTGACGTCATGTGAAACTGGAAACAGTCCCCTCTTGGACTGATCCATGTTGAATCTCTTCAACACTTTGTCAATGTACGTGCTCTAGGAGAGTCCAAGCAGCTTTCTAGATCTATCCTGGTAGATCTTTATTCCTAGAATAAAGGCTGCTTCTCCCAGATCTTTCATGGAGAATTTTAATGAAAGCCAAGCTTTCACCGATTGTAGCATGGGAATGTCATTGCCTATAACCAATACATCATCGACATAAAGGACAATGAATGTATGTTCGCTCCCACTAATCTTCTTATATACACAAGGATCATCCTCGTTTTGAATGAAATTATATTCTTTTATTATCTCATCAAAACGTTGGTTCCAAGAACGCGATGCTTGCTTCAATCCATAAATGGATCAATTTAACTTACAAACATTGTTTGCAAGTCTTGGTACGATAAAACCGTCAGGCTGTTGCATATAAACATCCTCCAAAAGGTTTCCATTAAGAAAAGCGGTTTTGACGTCCATCTGCCATATCTGGTAATCGAAATATGCAGCAATAGCAAGCATAATCCAAATGGATTTAGTCATGGCAACATGTGAAAAAGTTTCATCGTAATCGACACCATGTCATTGACGATACCCTTTCGCTACAAGCGTAGCTTTGTACGTTTGTACGTTGCCATCCATGTCGGTCTTATTCTTGAAGACCCATTTGCAACCAATAGGCTTTACACCTTCTGGTGCATCAACCAGTGTCCAAACTTAGTTGGTGTACATGGAATCCATTTCGGACTTCATGGCCTCTTGCCATAAAGCGGAATAGATATCTTGTATCGCTTCCTCATACGTAGCCGGCTCGTAATCCTCAATGAGATTGATATCCACATGAGGTGAGATCAGAAACCCATACCTCTCAGGTTGTTTTCTAACTATCTCCGACCTACACGGTTCTTGTGTATTTGAAGATTTTGGTAAAATCTCATCCCTAATGGACTGTTCATGTTCCGTTAAGGATTCTATGCCAGGAACAGTATCACTCTGATTTTCATCGAGTTCTACTTTCCTCCACTTACCACTGCATTTAAGAATTCCTTCTCAAGGAAAACCGCTTGTAGAGCAACAAATACTTTGTTCTCTTGTGGGTGATAGAAGTAATATCCTTTGGTTTCCCTAGGATATCCTACAAATAGGCATTTATTCAATTTGGGTTCTAGTTTAGTACCTTCCAAACATTTGACGTATGCCCAGCAACCCCAAATCTTCAGGAATGAGAAACCCGATTTTTTTCCTGTCCATATTTCATACGGAGTCTGTTGAATAGACTTTGACGGAACCTTATTCAAAATAATTATTGCATTGTTCAATGCATATCCCCAGAAGGAAATATGTAGCTATGTGCGACTCATCATAGACCTTACCATGTCTAACAAAGTTCGGTTTCTCTATTCGGACACACCGTTTAATTGCGGTGTTCCTGGATGAGTCCACTATGAACGAATACCATATTCTTTCAAGTAATCAAGAAACTCATTGCTTAAGTATTCGCCACCACGGTCCGACCGTAATGTCTTAATACTTTTGCCGGTCTATTTTTCTACTTCGTGTCGAAACTCTTTGAATTTCTCAAAAGTTTCCGACTTGTGTCTCATAAGATACACATAACCATAATGCGATGCATCATCCGTAAAGGTTACGAAGTATTCATATCCACCTCTAGCCTGGCTAGACATGGGCCTACATATGTCACTATGAACGGGGCTAACAGTTCGGTGGCATGTACACCATTTCCGCTAAAAGGAGTTTTAGGTATTTTTCCTAATAAACAAGATTCGCAGACGTCATATGAATTTGGATCAAATCCATCCAAGTACCCACTCTTCGAAAGTGTGGATATACGAGTCTTGCTAATATGTCCCAGACGATAATGTCACATATAAGCTTCATATTTGTTACTTAATTTAAGCCTTTTGTTTGTTATATTATATATTTGAGATTGATTTATATTCAAAATATAAAAACCATTATTTACATCAGCAGTGCAAATCTCCATATCATTTTTACACATAAAACACTCAGTGTTTCTAAATACAAAAGTATACCCACATTGGGCTAACATAGATACAGAAATAATATTCTTAATCAAACTAGGTACATAATAACAGTCTGTAAGTTTAAGTACATGCCCCGAGGGAAGTTCCAAAGCATAAGTGCCAACGGCCAAAATGGCGACTCGTGTCCCATTTCCAACGCGGAGGTCAATCTCTCCTGAGGCTAGTCTCCTACTAATCTGCAGATCCTGCACATCAGTACATATATGAGTATCACAACCAGAATCAAAAATCCAATTTTTAAAACTAGTAGTAGACATGTTTATTTCTATAACAAACATACCTGAAGTCGGTGCCTTGCCCGTTTTGATTTCATTCACCAAAAACTCATTGGACTACTTAATGTTGATCATTTTTTCGATTTTCTTTTTGTATTTCTTGAGGATGCTAAAAGTGTTGGGTTTCTAAGGTAATCCCAAGATCAATTTAAGCATAAAATCATGTGAATACAAGAAGAAGTATAGCGAAAATATACTTACAACGATCGGATGTAGGATGTGTGTAGATCAAAAATTTTCTTTGAGAAGTTCCTCCAAGCTCCTCTTTCAATGATGAATCCAAGCTCCAAGCTTTGAGATTTGAGATTCCAAGCTCTTGGGAATGGTTTCCCTATCACCTTATATGATTCTTGTGGTGTGCTAGCACTTAGAAAAATTGCAACAATTCTTCCTTCTCTTCTTGATGAATTCGGCCAAGCCAAAATAGGGAGAGAGTTTGGTGGTTTGGGCATGAAAGAGAGAGAGAAAGATGGAGTGATTTTGTTGACTTGTTTATTTGATATTCAAAAAATCAAAATGATATACCAAAATCTAATAATTGGTAAAAGTCCATCACCTTATCTACTTGAGTGTAAAACAAGTTTCCATCAATTCCTACACTAACTTCCATCACCATAATGGTAAATGATTGACTAGTGATGTGACTTGATGTGACTTGTGGGCCCCACTTGAATTCAAAATCCGAGTGGGCCCACAAACACTCCTGGGCTCAGGTTCGTTAATTCCGAATTAATGAATTTTCCGTTACGACGTAATTAAATCAAATTTAATTAAATAATTATGCCTAGCAAAATTACTATTCACGTCGCTTGCGAATTAATTCTAAATTAATTCGTTTGCCCGAATTAAAGTCCAATTTTAATTCCGTTATGAAATATAATTTCATTTAATATATTGAATATATTATTTTATCGATTAATTCCAAATTAATCGTTCTCTCTCTTCAATAGTATTTTATCCCAGATAAAATCTCTCCGTAATTAATCCTAGATTAATTATGTTCGAATCATACGTCATCGGTGAATCTTCGGGAAGCGACCCATGAGATCCCCAGATATGTTGGCAGTAAATCTGGTCGTCGGACTATCCGAACACGTGCTTACCTCGTACCACGTTTTTACCGATTTAAGAGACATGGTTGGCTTCTAGCAAAACACCGTGCCTACCCAATTCTCCAGAAATATTCTTAAAGGAATATTTAATCTTAGTCAGGCGTAGTATACGTAGTATTGCATATAACGATCCGGTATCAGATGTCACATGCAAGGCCTATGGCTGGAATAGTTTCTGCCCCGTACGAAGCATATATCGGATCACAAGCAACTAGTCTATTTAATCGGATAATCATGACCTTGTCATATTATCCCGATGGTTGCAACACATTAGAGTACCAGTTCTGTATCCCTGTGTGATCATCATCTCCATTTGACTGAAGTGATACTTCTGTCTTGACATCATACCCAATACACTACAATTCTCAATAAAACCAGAAGAGGCGTACACAGAACCTGTTAAAGTCTCGGACGACCAAAACCAAAGCGTATTGATTGTCGCAAGTACTAGCGATGCAAGTCTCAAGTTAAGACCAAATACACCTACCCTGATTTGGATTCCCATAGACACATAGTCATACTACCAATGGGATTCCGATGGGTCTATCCAGAGCGAAGCTGTTTCCGTTCCATCGGTAAACACAACCTCCTATCACACTTGCATAAGTATCCAATACTTTAATATATGAGAACTATGATGTTACGCTTCCATAACACGCACAAGTGCAATACTAGTCTATTCCGCATTATTGATGTCCAGTCTCGATAATACTACGACTAGGGATATTTAATGATTAAACCTTTATGGATTGATATTGTCTCGTATCTTATAATCTGGAACTAATCATAAAGTCTTTTATCATTTATATATTTAAGTAATCAAATTACAAAATTATAAAATGCAATTTCCATTGTCACATAGTTAATTTGTACAAAAACCATAATGTCTTTTACAAATAGTGACGTTATGGGTCATAATTGTCCAACAAAAAGAAATAGTTTCATTTCAAAATAGGTAAAAGATATCGTCCTAACTGTAAGAAAAACTGATGAATTAATTGACCAACTCTTAGCTTATGAACCAAAAATCGACCCCATTCTTTCCAAGTTAAACTGCTCTGGTAACGATCGTGACAAGAAGCGTAGAGTGCACTTGAATCTTAATCTGTCATTTTTTTTTTAAAATAGTCATAGATTCAATTATCAATTCCACACTAACCAGGTGATCTCTTCTAAACTCTACTTCTTCTTATTCAGACATCGGAGATAATGTCTCAATTTGATTGGGTGGAGAGAATAGTTGACTATATATTTTTCGTTTTTATGTTTCATTGTTGTGTTTTTCCTTAAAAAAATACACACAAAGTAACAATAAATTTTGAATAACCAAGTGAAATTGAAGTTCGCAGATGGTAGTTTAAGGAGTTTTCGATCCTAAGATGTATCTCAATTTAATTCGTAACAAGTTATTTTTGTTTTCTTTCATTTTGAATCATTTAAATTTGTGAATTCTCCATAATATTGATTAAATTTGATCTACATATTCTCATTTGACTGGTATTATCATTATACACGGTAACATATGAACATCGGTTGTAAGTGAAAATTTTATAATATTCAGTTCTCTAGTTTATTGGAGATATCACCTAAAGGTAGTGGAATTTGTGTTTTTATTCAAAAAAATTAAGAAAATAAAAAAATAATAATAACCATGCTTTTACTTAGTAACCGAACATCTTACCTCAGCAAGCAATGATTGCTCGCGTAAAATGGTAGAGCTTGAGTTAATTAAAAAAATGATAATAATTAAGTTTTTACTTAGTAACTGAACATCTTGCCTTAGTAAGCAGTGATTGTTCGCGTAAAACGGTAGAGCTTGAGTTTATTAAAAAAAAATTATGTGAATAAGTTCCATTTCATAGCCTCTCTAACTCGAGCAATTAAGCCCATATGGGTGTTTTAACACTTAGTGCCCTAAGGCCAACAGGTCTGAGAGTCACTGGCCCAAAGCTCGTTACATGGGTTAAAGAGAAGCTTAAGGAAATCAGACACTTCTTCTTTTTAACATATGAGATTCGAACATTAAGTCTGTAGGGGTGTCTTAACACCTAATGCCCTAAATCCAACTGATCTGAGAGTCACTGGCCCAAAGCTTGTTACAAGGATTGAAGATGTATTATTATTTAAAAAAAAAAAAAACTATTTTTGTGTTTATAAATAAATTTTCATTGCCAAAAAGGTGTGAATTCTGATATAACTCTAGGACAAAAATATTATTCTCTTTTCAACAAGACCTGTGAATATTGTGGGCACAATGAATTGATTGATCCCTCCCTTGTTTATGTGTGTATAGAAAAATGATAAAAAAAAGTAAATGATAATTTACTTATTTGATCATTCAGAAAGAAAGAAAAAAAGTGCACATTTCAGAAAAGAAAAATTAATTATTTTACACTTGTAGTTTCATTAATCCCCTTAATTTAGCATATTTATAAAATAATAATTAAATTTATATTATATATATTTTTATTGTGATTTTTATTTTTAATGTAGGTGCAATAATACTTTAGATACATAACTAGAAAAATGGACATGACATTTTGATTTTGGAGGCCAAAAACTTAAAGGGCGTTCTAACAATGTACAATTTCAAAAATACCGGTCTTGTGCAATTTTCGTAATTTAGCCATAACCTTTTACTCTGATATCGAATTGAAGTTCCAGATGAAATAAGAATTAAATATCTACTATTTTACTGTTGACAATATTTTATAGTTCTGAAGTTTTAAGGCCAAAACTGATGAAAAAGCTGAAGTATATTTTATGTAAAAGTCATTTTAAATTTTCAAAAAAAAATGGAAAATGACAACCCACCGAAAGGTTGGCATCATTTTCCATTTGCTCTTCAAAGTCATACAACTTTATAAAAGTTGTATGACTTTAAACAATTAATAATAATAATAATAATTTAAGCTTTGAGAGAGGTGTCAGACACCTCTATAAATTGAAGTGCTCGGCACCTCATTTTACTCAGCTAGGATTTCATAGTTTTCTCGGAAAATTTGTGGAGTTCTATCTCTTGTGTGTTTTATTTTTTATTTTTTAAAAGTTTTCTTGTAATTTCCTTTCTTTCAATAATAAAATTATGTGTGTTTTTATTAAAATTATTAGTAGCTAATTTTGTCATGCTGAGGTAAAGGGTGAAGCTTTTAATTTGAAAATATAGATTAATATCACTTATATTATAATATATAAATTATAATCTAATAATTAATATTTAATTTAAATCTAGATTAATTATTGACAAACTTTATTACTACTGCCTATATGGCTGGTTTATTTATTAGGCATAATTGAGTACCTAACTGGACTTATTATAGACAAATGCTATCACCGCCTTTATGGCTTGTTTTCTTTGTTTTGGCATAATTAATTCCTAAAATAAATTAATTGGGTAATAATGACAATTTATAATATAAAAAAAGTGAGATTTCTAAATTTGAATTATTAAAAGTGGATATCCTAACCCCAACATTTTATTGTTGCAGTTTAATTTAAAATTCCAATCACTTCAAACAATTCACTCATTTTATTTTCACTAAATTATTATTTTTTTTCACTAAATCTATTCCCTGTGGATCGACCCAGGAATTACAGGTTATTTTATTAGTTCGACACTCTTATACTTGGAAGTAAATAACCATTTTGTGAGTGTGTCATATAATATGAGTGGAAACATGTCCCCAAATATCAGAGTGAACAATATTAAAAAGAGAGAAGAAATGGAATTACTATGGTTAAAAGATGGAGCGGGTTGTTTACCTAATTCACATGATACACAGTCAAATTATTTATTGGAAATATTATCTTAGTGACCATGAGACTCCGACGAGCATAGATGACTAAGAGAAGTATATCCCAACTCAGAATGTCAAAGAGTGAAAGAGAGGATTATGGAGGTAGGGGTTGCAGATTGAGGTGAGGAAGGATTTTTAGGGATATGAAGATTTGTGAGCTCAAATAGACGTCCAAATTTACGATCTACCCTGTGTCTAGCCTGTGTGCGAATCCTACACATAACAACTAGAGGCAGTAAATAAAACATTAAGAACAAGGTCACATAATTGACCAACAGTTAAGAAGTTCAATGTAAGTTTAGGAATGAGAAAAACGTGGTTTAGATGACTATGTTTCATAAAAGAACCATCAACGATCTAAAATTTTAGTACATGTAACACCCTGTCAGAGGCAATGTACTACCGGCAGAAGACAAGATTAACCCATCTCCATAAGCCTTTAAATTTACATAAAATCGGATATGATGTACCCTAAAACTGGACAACCTGGATCGCAATCGAGCATCAAAACGAAACCTAAAAGAAAACATCCAACATTCAAAAGACCTCAGGTTCACACAAAGCATATCAAAATCATAATCAACACTTAAGGGCTTCGTACCTAAAACTTCAATCAACACTCAAGGGCTCCATGCCTACAACATCATATACAAACCAAAACTTTTACTTAATAAATACATAACAACATACCCAGCACTACGATTAACATAATAATAATATATCATAAACCTCTAAGACTTTCTCCAAGGACACTTGCGAGGGTGACTGCCGTTTTGGTGATCCGCGTCTCGAACATGACTTCCAAAGCTATCGTGGTTGACCAATTTGGAAGCCAACCTGCAAAACTAGCAAACTGGTTTGGTGTGAGTTATAAAATTTAGTAAGTAATCATGCTAGTATTAAAAAACAGAACATATAAGTCAAACATATCATAAACTTTTCAGAATAACTAAATTGTTACGAGTTCAGAGTTACCAATTTTTATTGTTCTTTATTCTTTATGCATGTCAAATCCTCATATATACATATTTACATGTTGTCAATGTAATGGCCAGACATTCAAAGTACACAAAACATATATTCGTATCATAGAGTACGTCATATAACATCAAAACTATTTCAATTATATGAAACATGAAATCACATATTTATATTTTATCACGAGTAAACATCTTTGAAATATCATCAAATCGGTAAATCAAACAAACTTTCTTCTATTCATTTACAAACTATCTTCAATACCAAAATAAACTTACTTCAATACCAAAATAAACTTTCTTCAATTTTGATGGCTTATAATAACTTAACATGCGTGATTCATATACATTCATATATATCATAACTCACTTCTCTTTTATTCATGCCAATATAATTTTAGAATTCTTACACATATACGTACATACGATAACAACTTAGCAAACACAGTCTACAACATCTTATACTTATACCGATTTTCAAATCATTCATTCATTCGACATGAACATACACAGTTCATATATAACACAGAATCTATCATACACACACACAACTCAAACATACATACAATCATCGAGCAACCGACAATGAAGCATACATAACCGTTAGTACATAAGAGAACACATAACTCAAACAACATTACATATGTTTTGGCTTATACAAATAATACTCGTACGAGACTCATTACCAATTTAATAACAGGTATGAGATGAATGTCATCCGAACGGATCCCTAACCAGCTCGACTACTACGTCACGAGAACATCAACCAATTAAACATACACATATCACGTAACACAAACTCATCGCACGATTTCTCATATACAAGAACATACATGACAACACATCTGAATCTTCATCCAAATACTCATTTACATACATATATTTCAAACATATGAATATACATTACTATGAACTCAAATGTTAAATCCTTAACCGTCCTCATATATTTCAATACCGCTCAACACCCTTAGTTTCAGATTTTCCATGTAGTAACCTCTGATACAAAAACTTATCAATTATACTTATCCATTCATGAAGAACTTAGATTATACTAATTTCTTATCATAATTATCCAATCCAACCTTTATATCGACAATCGCATGTTCGAGTCAATAACCAACTGATCCATAAAAAACGCACACATACATATGTTAATACAAACTTTGAAGTCATAACTTATTCCATTTACCCATCTTTTATACCCAAATCATACATATCATATCATCTCATACATATACAAATACGTGTTCATATACTTATACATATGCTTATACATATACGTATCAGTACAAGTTCACACACTTAAGTTCATAACACCTGCATATAAACATTTAGTTCATGAAATATTTGACTTCATATCATAACAATAACAAAATCCATACCTTGCAATGGTCAATTCACTTAACTAATCATAGTCTTGAACTCCCTTCTCAACTACTTATTAACTATCCTCGTTTTATCCTAAACAATTCAATAACTTCTATATACAATTAAACAAAAATCAACAATTCAAGCTCACATCACATTGGTTCCTTATCTGGCTTCACAAGCACTCCAAGTTCTAGTCAAATTTGTCAAAATAAATCATGAAACGCCGTCAGAATCGCAACTTTATAAAATTCTTGACTTTACTAAGATAAAATTTTCGATCTTTCCGGACAATCGAATCAAGTCTGATTTCAATGTTTTCAGTTCTAATAATCTTAAAACATCATTACAAAGTAATCCAAGTCATCAGTTAACTTAGATCCTCGGTTTACGTGTTTTTAGAAAATCATTTGAAAAAGTTTCCGCAAACGATACGAAGGGGTCCCGAACCCTCCGAACATGCCCGGATTTATTTGAACATTATCGTACCATCATATATATATATATATATATATATTATATCTTTCATTACGATAAAAAACACATCAATACATGGTAAACCCACTTTAATCGAAACTTACTTAATCTATTAGATCGATCCATCTTATTCCGTTTTTCACTCAGATTCTACCAAATATATATATATATTCAATATACTCATACCCAAACAATTCAATTTATATCGATACGCTACTCTATAAAGCTACTGGATACATTCGAACATTTAGAGATAAACTTGAAATTTGTGAGTTTTTACTGGGAAAACTTGCCGAGATTTTTAGGGCATATACAGACTCCAAACGATCTCACGAATGAGTTGGAATCGATGAAATTCTGATCGGATTTACTATTCATTCATGGGTCACTATTCACCGAAGCATCCATCCTCATTTCACGTGCCATCGTGCATGAAATGGAAAATCTGTCACCCCCAACTTGTAGTACTCTTCGAGAGTATCGATTTGGTGGGTGGCTTGGGTCGTGAAATGAAGCGACGAGTCAAGATCGGGATACCCATAACTTGCTCGTCTCTCTCTCTTATGTTGCCATTCGTCGGAGTTCTGGGCTTCCGTCAGCCACCTCATGACAGAGGGGTGGCCGGTGCACCACTTTGTCCGGTCGCGCCGACTGGCGATGGCCGGCAGGTCACCTGTGCAACAAAGGCGACGTAAATCATGTTTTGGTGGTAGAAGGTCAGGTGGATAAGTTGGGAAAATAATGCCATTTTCGTGATTTCTGGAAACTATGGGATATTTATAGAAAAATTTCTAAGAATTACATTATGACCTTCATGAAATTACAGTTAGGTCCCTGCCATGGGGCTTTCTAATAAATTCATATTTTTGAAGCCCATTTGATTTAAATTTTGTAAAGTGTTCAACATGAAAGTTGTTCGTCTTAGAAGAAAGAGTCAAATGGTATAATAATCAGCTCAATCAGATTTTGTTTGTTATTTTTATAACCGAAATAAGAACTTTTATACGTATAATGATATAAATAGTAATTTTGTAACCAGTTCTTGAAACCATGCGTTTTCCAACACGACGAAGCTTCATTTTAAGATTCCGATCTATTTTCCAATACATAATCTTTTATTTTCAAAATAACATCCTGTTCCAAATCCTTAACTTTAATTAATTCAAAAACCTTCCCGCACTGTTTCGAAACATAATTTAACTTACGACTTATGTACTGACCAAGTCTATTGATTATAGATTATCGACAGAAAACACAATTTTGTTCAATGAAGGAAGGAAATACCAGCCAGATTCTAAATGTCAATTCATATTACAGTAAAGTATGAGGTATAGATTTTGAAAAAAAAATATGAGAGTGTGCAATCATATGATTACAACATACAGAATCAAAAAGACAAGTGGATGTATTTAATGCTGTAAAGAAAGAAGAAATGTTACTAATTTGAGAGACAATTGAGTGGAAGAGAGAAGATAATCAATAATAGGAGAGGCATGATAGTACCCTGATGATTAGTAGAAAAGTGTAGAAATTGGCTGGCGACCTTTAAAAGAAGTACTTTGAAATTATGTCTCATTAAATGGACAACTTTGTCAAATTTCCAGTCCCAATCTTATGACAGACTTGCAAACTTTTGTGAAACATCTTATTCTCTAAGATGCTATTGGCAGGGAATAGGCCACCCTATCCCCCCTTAGCCTATGACTTTCTAACTCTGATAAACTCTACTAATCTCATCTTAAACATGATCTCATACTTGGGACCATAGCCCAACTCAACAATACAATATCCACTTTAACATTCATAACTATATACTCAAAATACAATAGCTTTACAACCATGTTATGGACACTTTAACATATAAGACATGCTATCTTGACTGTACTATTATCTGATACAAGACTTCACTTTGACTCTGACTGACAATATTTCTGACTTGACCTGGTGGACTCTGTTAGTGTTCCTAAAAAATGCCAAGGATCTCTAAGAGTGATTCGTGGGTGAATATTAAAAGAAGTTGGGAAAAATACTTACAAAGAGTGGTTGTAGGATTTCAAAAATCTTTTCGTTTCGGAAGCTCCAAGCTTAGTGTTTGCATTCCAAACTCATGGGTGAGTTTCCCTATCACCTCATTTTGACTCCTTAATGTGCTAGCAAGTAGAAATTTTGCAACAAAATTTCATGGAGAGAGCTTGAAGTTTCGGCCATGGCATGTTGGGAGAGAAGAGAGAGTTTTGTTTGTGTTTTCAAAAAGCTTATGACCAAGTCAACTCACAAAAGTGTGTATATGCTTTCCAAAAGCAAAAGCAAAATTGTGTTGAAAAGAAATGCATTAAATACATTCACCCACTTCCATCAATTAGAATGACTAGTGATGTAAGTTGGTGGGCCCCACTTTAAATTCAAAATTCAAGTGGGCTTGCACAACACACTTCGGGGCCCGGGTTTGTTTAATCCGATTAAATGAATTTTACGTTGCGACGTAATTAAATCCAATTTAATTAAATAATAATGCCTCGCAAAATTATTACGAAAGTCGCTCGCAAATTAATTCCAAATTAATTTGTTCGCACGAATTAAAATCCAATTATAATTCCGCATTGAAATCCAATTTCAATTAATATATCTAATATATTATTTTAGCCCAATTAAATAAATTAAATAGAGAAATCCAATTTCACTATTAAATTTATTTTACCGATTAATTCCAAATTAATCGCGTTCTCTGCTCTCGATGAACTTAATCCCAGATAAATTCTCGATGCAATTAATCCCAGATTAATGTAGGTTTATAATTAGGTCCCAAGATCATCAAACAAGCATGATAAATGTGTGAAAACAAATCGAAGAAGTTGCGGAATACTCACATCGATCGGTTGAGACGATTTGATGAAGAACAAAAATGATTTCCCCTCCAAAGTCCACGCCCAAACAGTGCAGATTTTTGTCCAAGAAATTTCAGTTTTGCTTCATGAATTTGAGCCTCGAACTTGCGTCAAACGATTCCCGGCTCGTGGGTGGGTTTCCCTAACACCTTCGTATGCCTCTGAGGAGTGTGCTAGCACTTGGATTTTGCCACAAAATCACTCAAAATGCTCCCATGGCTCACGATTTTCACAGCAAACCAGAAGCTTTTTCACAGCCCTCCATGGCCGAATTTTTGAGAGAATGATGAAGAAGAAAAATGTTGAGTTAGTTGGTAAAATGATATCCAATATCCTTTATATATTTTCCAACAAATATATTAAAGATTTCCCAAATAAATTGTTTAAAAAATAAATGGTAAATGCTTTTCCAACCACCAACACTATTCCACCAACTTACATCACTCAAAGTGTCAAGTTGCTTTTCAATCAATCAATCACATCAATCAATCAAATGTCACATCACTCAAAGTGACGTTTGATTTGACGCTTGATGTGACGAATGATTTGACGCTTCTAGCAAAGCGCCATGCCTACCCAATTCTCCGGAAATATCCTTACAGGAATCTATAGATCTATATCAGGCGTAGTATACATCGTATCGTGTACATCGATCCAATATCAGATGGTCACGTGCTAGGCCTGGGGCTGGAATTGTGTCTGCCCCGTACGAAGCACATGTCGGATGTCTGGTAACTAGTCTCTATAATCGGATATACATGACCAAGTCATAATATCCTGATGGCTGCGCAGCACTTAAGAGCACTAATACCGTATCCTACGTGACATCATCTCCACTATGACTCGAGTGATACTTCCATCTTGACATCACACCCAATACTCTATGATTCTCAATATACGCAGCATTGGCGTACACAGAACCGGTTAAAGCCCTGGACGACCTCAACTAGAGTCTATCGATTGTCACAAGTATTAGCGGTGCAAGTCTCAGGTTAAGACCAAATACACCTACCCTGATGTCGGACTCCCATAGACACACAGTCATACTACCAATGGGATTCCGAAGGGGTCTATCCAGAGCGAAGCTGTTTCCCATACCATCAGTGAAACACAATCTCCTACTACACTTGCATGAGTATCCTATACCCAAATATATGAGAACTATGCCGTTGTGCCCTCACAAACGCGCACAAGTGTAATACTAGTCTTTTACGTATTTATCGATGTCCAATCTCGATAATACTCTGACTAGGGATATTTAATGATTTATCCTTCGTGGACTGATACTGTCTCATATCATTCTCCGTCCAGGAACAAATCATAGGGACCTCTCATCATTTATACATCAAGGTGATCTAATCACAAATGATAAGAGTGCAATCTCCTTTGTCACATAGTTAATTTGTACAACAACACCATGATCTGTTCAAATAGTGACGCTATGGGTCATAATTATCCAACAATCTCCCACTTGGCCTATAGCCAGTCACTCGAGTGCCTAACACCCGAACTATGTACGATTGGCTCAAATTGCTGAGAAAAGGTTTTCATCAGCGGATTTGTATGATTATCGTCTGATGCGATTTATACGATCATCACATCGCCACGATGTATGATCCGAATGAATCAGATGAACAGTCGAAGTCTATATATGGATCGTTGATGAGACCATTAATTCTTTAGCCTGTGCTGACGCCTAGCTCAGCTGCTAACAGAACTATATCTAATCTAATTAGATTATTACGACCCCAGAAGGCTTCTATTGTTGCTTCAGCTGCAGCAATAACCCGCATTTGTTGTTTATTCGGTAACAGTATCTTGCTTGGTAGATTTCCAGCTCACTATACCGTTATCCAAACTTTATAGTACCGTTTGCGACTTTTAGTCGTCTTTATCGGTTAGGAAACTTGCTACAGTGATCCCAGTGAGTTCAAGTTCTCATTCTCCACAGATTAAGACAGCATCATTAGTTCTCTAAGATACTAAGTATGTTCTTAACTTCAATCCAGTGACTATCACTCGGATTGGCCTGTTTGTGAATCCATATGCTCAAAGCGTATGAGACACCTGGTCGCGTACATTTTTCAATGTTAAAATTTCTCAGAGAGTGTTAACAACTTTAACTCTATCCCAGTAGATCTTTATTCCTAGAATAAAGGTTGTTACTCCCAAGAATTCTACGAAGAATTTCTATGAAAGCCAAGTTTTCACCTATTGTTTTATGGGAATATCATTTCCAAGAAATGAATATATTATCATTATTTTATATAGGACAGCCACTGTCAGTGCGCTCCCACTAACCCTCTTATATACACAAGAATTTATTTCGTTTTGAATTAAATCATACACCATTATGATTGCATCAAAATGTTAGTTCCAAGAACCTAATGCTTGCTTCAATCCAAACATGGATCGAATAACCCGCATACCTTGTTTGCTGGTTTTAGTTCGACAAAATCGTCAGGATGTTATAAACATCCTCCAAAAGGTTCCGTTTAAGGAAATCAATTTTGATCTTTAACTGACACATTTCATAAATGAAATGTACAGCTTCAGCAAACATTATCCAAATGGATTTGCTATGGCAACAGGTAAAAGGTTGAACCGTAATCAACACAATGTTGATAACGATATCTTTCCGCTACAAGCCTAGCTTTATATGTTGGTATGTTGCCTTCCATCTATGTCTTCCTTGAAGACTTATACAGTACCAATAGGCACGATGCCTTGCGGTACAACAACTAGTATCCAATCATAGTTGTTATACATGGAGTCCATTTCGGATTCATGGCACTTTGCCATAAAATGAGGGAGTCGATACCTTGTATCACTTCCTTAAAACGTAGTCGGTTTGTCTTCCTCAATAAGATTGACATCTTTATGAGGTGACATCAGAAACCCATACCCCAGGTTGTTTTCTGATTCTCTCCGATCTACGCGGTTCTTGTGTATTTGAAGATTAATGGTATAGTTTCATCCTTGATGAACTATTTGTGTTCCATTAAGGACTTCGTGCCTTGAATAGTATCACTCCGATTTTCATCGAGTTTTACTGTCCTCCCACTTACCACTGCATATCGGTATTCCTCTTAGGAAAACCGCATGGTGAGCAACAATCTCATTGTTCTCATGTGAGATCTATAAGTACTATACTTATGGTTTCCCCTAGGATAACCTATATTTGGCACTTATCCAATTTGGGTTTTAGTTTGGCATCATCCAAACATATGCCTTGCATTCCCAAATCTTCAGGAGTGTGTGAAACCATGTTTCTATCCTGTTCATATCCAATATAAATTCTGTCAAACAGAATATTTTGGAACCTTATTCTAAATAAGTTTTGCACTGTTAATGCATATCTGTTGAAGGAAAATGATAGCTCAGAGCGACTCATGATAAACCTTATCATGTCCAACAAAATCCGGTTTCTCCGTTCGGACACACCGTCAATTGACGTGTTCCGAAAGGAGTCCTCATTTGGAAGAATACTATACTCTTTCAAGTATTTATGAAACTTATTACTTATGTATTTTCCATTACGGTCTTACCGTGACGGTATAATACAATAGCCGATCTGTCTGTCTATTTCGTGTCGAAACTCCAAAAGTTTCCGATTTGTGTTCTTCAAAAGAAACACATAACCATAACGTGATGCCACATCCGTTAAGGTCACGAAACATTCATCTCCACTTCTAACCTAGCTAGATATGATCCCACTCAATTCACCATGAATTAGGGCTAACAGATCGGTGGTACTTTCACTATTTCAAGTAAATAGTGTTTTAGGTACTTTACCTAACAAACTAGATTCGTAGACTCTATTTGATTAGTCAAATTAGTCCTAGTACCCACTCTTCAAAAGTGGGGATATACGAGTCTTGTTTAATTGTGTCCTAGACAACAATGCCACAAACAAGTTTATTCTGATCAAATCAGTATGAGCTATTAGTTTGTCATCCTCATATGTACGAGATTTTATTTATTTTCAAAATATAAATACTGTTATTCACATCTAATGTGTTTATCTCAATGTCATCTTTATATAATGAAACACTTTAGTGTTCTAGAATATAAAGGTTTATCCGCAACGGATTAAACACTGATATAGAGATAATGTTCCTAGTCAAACTAGTTACATTATAACAGTTTCCTAATATAGGTACACACCCGAAGGGTAGTTCCTACTCACAGCAGATTCTGAACATCAATACATATATTTTATGTACAACACTAAGTATTTTAAAATCTAATTTTAATACTAGTAGTGAACATAATTTTGAAAAATATATTTAAAGTCAGAGCCTTGCCCTTTCTTTAATTCCTTCATGTCTACCATATCCAAACGGCAGTCACTTTGGGATATGTCTTTTATCTTCCCAGAAGATCATAATGATTTTTCCTTTATCCTATTCTACATTTCAGAAGCCTTTGGGCAAACCTTTGGTTTCTAGAATATCAAAGTAAGGTGCGCCTTGCGCTACTTGCCTAATTGCAAAGTTTAACTTTATCTCCTCGAGAATAGTCATTAATTCTCCAAGAATTATTAATTGCAATTTTAATACTTCTTAAATCTAAACATAGATTTATGACAAGTATATCGAATTAAGCACTAAAGTCATCATCACATAAATCTTCCAAAGATTATGCTCTACTATTTGCTTAATTCTGGGCTTAGGCATAATAGATTATTTTATCAAATAAAGTAACTTTATTATTTATTTCCAGGACCATCCTGAAATTTAATTCCCAATTTGAAAATTAAACCATTTAAATATTTTAATCCCAGATTATATTTTAAATGTCCAACTTTTCAATTTTATTGATTTTAATAGTCCAACTATTTAATCAATTATTTCAGGTACTATTTATTATAATGATTACAATAATCCAATTATTTAATCAACTATAATGTTAATTCAATTATATTGATTACTATAATCCAATTATAAAATCAACTATTTTATTGAATTTGTTTGAATATAGTCCAACTATATTAATTAAAACAACATTAAATATTAGTCCAACTAATACTTTTAATTATTTGACGAGTGATATTTGTTTGAGCGCGTATGGCGAGTAATTGAACGAATATTGAAAATTCAATTCTTGCCTCCCACTATTTTTCGACGAGCCTCTAACCCTCTGTCGAGTACTCGGGAAACCGCGTTTCCTAGTGGGCTAAGATCCCGTTAAATATCACACAATCTTGACTTTGGCCAACAAATTGTATGATAATTAACTAGGTAGATCTCTAAGATCAATTGGATCCAATCCAATTCATAGATCCAGTAGGTGGACATCCAAGTCCGAAACATATATCCAATATATGCCTATATATCCAATATATAACCTAACCTTTTTCCTCTAATCAACTAAGCCTTGGCTTTGGCACAACAAACCTAGTGATCCCAGTCAAGCGCGACCCATTGACCATGTAAAGCTTCGTAATCAATGTCGATGGACAAGAAGTAGTCTTGACTTTGGCCAACAAACCACAATTTGGACATGACACCAATATGGAACAAAACCTTCGTGATTCAAACACATCTTTGACGGAAAAATGGCTTGACTTTGGCCAACAACCCAATGCCAGTCTCGGATCTTGAGTAAGAATCACTCAATGGAAGGAAAAACGCTTGATATTAATTGAGGGTTTTTCGTGTGCAAATTGGCTATCAATTTATTATCTTTGTTAAGGTCTCATCATCATACACCCTTAAACATGCATTCTAAACACATAATAAAGCGCATATGAAAATAAATAATAATGATATGCGGATGGATACTTAACACATTGATCCTAGATCAAATCTCTCCCTTTCTCTCTCAAGCTAGCACTTGTATTACTTCTACCCGTTACACTACACTTCTAAAGAAACCTCTTTTACATTGAGGGGAATAGGTGAGAAGAGAATACAAAGAGAATAGAGGTGATAAGGCTGGACAGGCAGGTCCAATTTAATAAATCGAATTTATTACAACAATTTCCAAAATTGCCCCCACCCGACTAATATCCATCCGATATACATTATTCATTCATCACAACCATGTATTCACACAAGCATGTTATCAATCAATCTAATCAAATTAATTAATCTGATAATTAGTGATCATCCAATGTTCAAACAACGATTTGATTTTGTGCGAGTCAAACTCGTTTTTGCGAATAAGTACTCAAAGTACGAATTCTCGAATTAAATTAAACTACAACATTAAATCCAATTTAATATGTATTTAATACTAATTCTCTATTTAATTCTAAATTAAATATTACACTTTATTAATAAACCTTTTACGACTGAAATTCAAAATTTAATCGCTACGGGTCTCAAAGCCCGATTAACATCCAATGTCAATTTAATTCAAGTCCAATGGGCTTTCAATTAATTTCTTTAAGGCATGGGCTTCGGCAACCAAAGTCCAATCAAGGAGTAACCCCAAAAGCCTAGAAATCAATTTCGGCCCATTAGGCCCAACTAAACTTTAAAGGTTCATTAAGTCGCATTTGGGCTTTATGGAAGCGGTTTTGGGCCCAATTGGATCCAATCCAATTTGCCTAAACCAATGTTTGTACAACAAAGCCCATTAAGCCCAATAACAACTTAAAAGACCCAAATCCAATTTAAGGCCCAAATAATTAAATTTATAAAATCCAATTTCACATTTAATTAACCTAAAGTGTATATCATGATTAATCACCCAAATCAATATTTCCAAAACATCAAATTAGCTTAATTATTCATGTTCATCATCATCATCACATGTCCAACACATTAATGAAAAATGAAACCCATTACACATGCTAAAGTGTCTCGGCCAAGGGGGATTTCATGTCCAATTCCGAATTCAATCCAATCAAATCCAAATTAACATTAAATCATCATTCCCAAATGA
This sequence comes from Zanthoxylum bungeanum, assembly GCA_019454045.1. Taxonomy (NCBI): domain Eukaryota; kingdom Viridiplantae; phylum Streptophyta; class Magnoliopsida; order Sapindales; family Rutaceae; genus Zanthoxylum; species Zanthoxylum bungeanum. Next base: position 64,654 of record SKCR01003403.1, on the reverse strand, counting down.
TTTCCAACTCATCCAATGATCAAAAATCAAAAAATACCAAGACATTAGGGCATAATTACATTCGGCCAACATAAGGTATTTGGGGTTTTTGTTCAATTCAAAATTAAATCCAATTCAATCTCAAATTAACATCATCCAACATCATTACAACTCATCCAATGAATCAAAATGAAGAAATCCAAGATTATCCAAAAACCCTATACATTCGGCCAAGGTGTAATTATTGGGGAAATTTGATCCAATCATGATTTCAACAAATTGATCCAATCAATCCTTAATTAAACATATATTAAGCATATCAAATCATCCAATTTCATCAAACATGCTCAAAATCAAGTTTACCCAATTTTAGCCCTAAATATTTCATGCTTGAACCTAGGCTCTGATACCATTGTAGGTTTCTAATTAGGTCCCAATATCATCAAACAAGCATGATAAATGTGTGAAAACAAATTGAAGAAGTTGTAGAATACTCACATCGATCGGTTGAGACGATTTGATGAAGAACAAAAATGATTTCCCCTCCAAAGTCCACGCCCAAACAGTGCATATTTTTGTCCAAGAAATTTCAGTTTTGCTTCATGAATTTGAGCCTCGAACATGCGTCAAATGATTCCCGACTCGTGGGTGGGTTTCCCTAACACCTTCGTATGCTTCTAAGGAGTGTGCTAGCACTTGGATTTTGCCACAAAATCACTCAAAATGCTCCCATGGCTCACGATTTTCACAGTAAACCAGAAGCTTTTTCACAGCCCTCCATGGCCGAATTTGTGAGAGAATGATGAAGAAGAAAAGTGTTGAGTTAGTTGGTAAAATGATATCCAATATCCTTTATATATTTTCCAACAAATATATTAAAGATTTACCAAATAAATTATTTAAAAAATAAATGGTAAATGCTTTTCCAACCACCAACACTATTCCACCAACTTACATCACTCAAAGTGTCAAGTTGCTTTTTCAATCAATCAATCAATCAAATGTCACATCACTCAAAGTGACGTTTGATTTGACGCTTGATGTGACTTGCGTGTTGCACTCGAATTCGAAATGCGAATGCGCTCGCAATCACTCTCGGGCTTGGGTTCGCTAATTCCTAATTAGCGAATTTACCACCGCGTCGTAATTAAATGATTACGCCTAGCGAATTCACTATTCACGTCACTAACGAATTAATTCTAAATTAACTCGTTCGCCCAAATTAAAATCCAATTTCAATTCCACGTCGAAATCTAATTTCGTTTAATATATCGAATATATTAACTTTGCCGATTAATTCAAAATTAATCATTTTCTCTCTTTAGATGATATTTTATCCCAGATAAAATATCTCCGTAATTAATCCCATATTAATTTTCTCTCTCATTTAATTAATCCCAGATTAATTAAAGTTCGAGTCATACATCATCGGTGTATCATTGGGAAGCGACCCATGAGATCCCCGGATATGTTGGCAGTAAATACGGTCGTCAGACTATCCGAACACGTAAGTACCAAGTACTACGTTTTACCGATTTACAAGACAAGGTTGGCTTCTAGCAAAGCGCCATGCCTACCCAATTCTCCGGAAATATCCTTACTGGAATCTATAGATCTATATCAGGCGTAGTATACATCGTATCGTATACATCGATCCAGTATCAGATGGTCACGTGCTAGGCCTGAGGCTGGAATTGTGTCTACCCCGTACGAAGCACATGTCGGATGTCTGGTAACTAGTCTCTATAATCGGATATACATGACCAAGTCATAATATCCTGATGGCTGCGCAGCACTTAAGAGCACTAATACCGTATCCTACGTGACATCATCTCCACTATGACTGGAGTGATACTTCCATCTTGACATCACACCCAATACTCTATGATTCTCAATATACGCAGCATTGGCGTACACAGAACCGGTTAAAGCCCTGGATGACCTCAACTAGAGTCTATCGATTGTCACAAGTATTAGCGGTGCAAGTCTCAGGTTAAGACCAAATACACCTACCCTGATGTCGGACTCCCATAGACACACAGTCATACTACCAATGGGATTCCGAGGGGGTCTAACCAGAGCGAAGTTGTTTCCCGTACCATCGGTGAAACACAACCTCCTACTACACTTGCATGAGTATCCTATACCCAAATATATGAGAACTATGCCGTTGTGCCCTCACAAACGCGCACAAGTGTAATACTAGTCTTTTACGTATTTATCGATGTCCAATCTCGATAATACTCTGACTAGGGATATTTAATGATTTATCCTTCGTGGACTGATACTGTCTCATATCATTATTCTTCCAGGAACAAATCATAGGGACCTCTCATCATTTATACATCAAGGTGATTTAATCACAAATGATAAGAGTGCAATCTCCTTTGTTACATAGTTAATTTGTACAACAACACCATGATCTGTACAAATAGTGACTCTATGGGTCATAATTATCCAACAATTAATTCTTTCTTTGATAATTAATCCCAGATTAATTCTTTCCGTAATTAATCCCAGATTAATTTTCTCTCTCATAATTAATCCCATATTAATTTTGTTCGAGTCAAATCTCATCGGTGAATCTTCGGGAAGCGACCCAAGAGATCCCTAGATATGTTGGCAGTAAATACGGTCATAAGATTATCCGACACGTGCGTACCGGGTACCATGTTCTTACTGATTTATAAGATATGGTTGGCTTCTAGCAAAGCACCGTACCTACCTAATTCTCCAGAAATATTCTTTAAAGGAATATATAATCTTTAACAGGCGTAATATACGAAGTATTGCGTATTACGATCCAGTATCGGATGTCACATGCTAGGCCTGGGGCTGGAATTATGTTTGCCTCGTACGAAGCATATATCAGATCACTAGAAACTAGTCTATTTGATCGGAAAGTTATGATCCAATCATACTTTCCCGATGAATGCAATACTTTAGAGTAATAGTTATGTATCCCTGCGTGATCATCATCTCCATATGACTGAAGTGATACTTATATCTTGACATCACACCCAACACACTACGATTCTCAATATACCCAGAAGAGGCATACACATAACCTGTTAAAGCCTCGGACGACCAAAACCAAAGTATACGGATTGTCGCAAGTATTAGCGATGCAAGTCTCAGGTTAGGACTAAATACACCTACCCTGATTCGGATTCCTATAGACACATAGTCATACTACCAATGGGATTCCGAGGGGTCTATCCAGAGTGAAGCTATTCCCGTACCATCGGTAAACAGAACCTCCTATTACACTTGCAAGAGTATCCAATACCCAAATATATGAGAACTATACCGTTAAGCTTCCATAATGCGCACAAGTGTAATACTAGCATACTCCGCATTATCAATGTCCAGTCTCGATAATACTATGACTATAGATATTTAATGATTAAACCTTTCATGGATTAATACTGTCTCATATCTTATTAATCCGGTACTAATCATATGGAATTTTATCATTTATATATCTAAGTAATCTAATTACAAAATGATAAAAGAGTAATTTCATTTGTCACATAGTTAATTTTATACAAGAACACCACGTCCTTTACAAAATAGTGATGCTATGGGTCATAATTGTCCAACAATCTCCCACTTGGCCTATAGCCAATCACTCAAGTGTCTAAGACCTGAACTATGTACGGGTCGCTCATACTTATGCTGAGATATCGCTTTCATCAGCGGATATGCAAGGTTATCATCTGAAACGATCTTTTGATCTTGACATCGCGACGATGTATGATCTCACGGATCTAATGAAATCGTCGAAGTACATACTTGGATCATTGATGAGACCATAATTCTTTAGCATGTGCTGTAGCCTAGCTCAGCTGCTAACAGAACTACTCCTAATCCAATTATGAATTTTATAGATCCAAAAATGCTTCTATTGCTGCCTCAGCCACATCAATGTATTCCGCTTTTGTTGTTGAATCGGCAACAATATCTTGCTTGGATTGTTTCCAGCTAACTGTTCCGTTGTTCAAACAAAATATGTACCCTTATTGCGACTTACAGTCGTCTTTATCGGTTTGGAAACTTGCATCGGTGAACCTAGTCACCTAAAGTTCTCCATCTCCATAGATTAAGAAAGCATCCTTAGTTCGTCTAAGATACTTAATGATGTTCTTAACATCAATCCAGTGACTATCACCTGGATCGGCCTAATTGTGACTCTACATGCTCAAAGCATGTAAGACACCAGGTCGCGTACATATCTTTCAATGTACGAGTTCTTGGAGAGTGCCAACAACTTTTGGATCTATCCCAGTAGATCTTTATTCCTAGAATAAAGGTTGCATCTCCCAAGTATTCCATGGAGAATTTTAATGAAAGCCAAGCTTTCACCGATTATTAATATGGGAATGTCATTGCTAAGAAGCAATACATCATCAATGAATAGGACAATCATTGTCAGTGCGCTCCCACTAGCCTTCTTATATACACAAGAATCATCTTCATTTTAAATGAAACCATATACCACTATGATCTCATCAAATCGTTGGTTCCAAGAACACAATGCTTGCTTCAATCCATAAATGGATCGAATTAACTTGCAAATCTTATTTGCATGTTTCGGCATGACAAAACCGTCAGGATGTGGTAAACATCCTCCAAAAGGTTTCCATTAAAGAAAGCGGTTTTGACATCCTTTTGCCATATTTCATAATCGAAATATGTAGCAATAGCAAGCATTATCCGAATGGATTTAATCATGGCAATGGGTAAAAGGTTTCGTCGTAATCGATACCATGTTGATGACGATATCCTTTCGCTACAAGCCTAGCTTTGTATGTTTGTATGTTGCCATCCATATTTGTCTTCACCATGGAGATCCATTTGCTACTAATAGGCACAATGCCTTCTGGTACATCAACCAGTGTCCAAACTTGGTTGGTATACATGGAATCTATTTCGGACTTCATGGCCTCTTGCCATAAACCGGAGTCGATACCTTGTATCACTTCCTCATACGTAGTCGGTTCGTCTTCCTCAATAAGATTGACATCTACATGAAGTAAGATCAGAAACCCATACCTCTTAGGTTGTTTCCTGACTCTCTCCGACCTACGCGGTTTTTGTGTATTAGAAGATTGTGGTACAGATTCATCCCTGATGAACTGTTCGTGTTCCGTAAGGGGATCAGTGCCAGAAACAGTATTACTCCGATTTTCATCGAGTTCTACTTTCCTCCCATTTACCACTGCATTTAGGAATTCCTCTTTCATGGAAAATCGCATGGAGAGCAATAAATTTCTTTGTTCTCTTGTGAGTTGTAGAGGTAATATCCTTTGGTTTCCCTAGGATAACCAATTATAAATAGGCGCTAATCCGATTTGGGTTCTAGTTTGGTACCATCCAAACATATGCCCAGCATTCCCAAATCTTCAGGAATGAGAAACTTGGTTTGTTTCCTTTCCATACTTCATATGAAGTCTGTCCAACAGACTTTGTCGGAACCTTATTTAAAATAAGTATTGTATTGTTCAATGCTAATCTCGTGAAGGAAATTGGTAGCTCAAAGTGACTCATCTTTGACCTTACTATGTCCAACAAGGTTCGATTTCTCCGTTCAGACACACCACTCAAATTGAGGTGTTCCGGGAGGAGTCTACTGTGAAAGAATACTATACTCTTTCAAGTAATCTAGAAACTCATTATTAAAGTATTCTTCACCACGGTCCAACCGTAATTATTTAATACTTTTATCAATCTGTTTTTCTACTTCGTGTCGAAACTCTTTGAATTTATCAAAAGTTTTCGATTTGTGTTTCATAAGATAGACATAACTATAACACGATGCAACATCCGTAAAGGTTACGAAGTATTCAAATCCACCACTAGCCTGGCTAGACATGGGCTCACTTACGTCACCTTGAACGAGGGCTAATAGCTCGGTGACACGTGTACCCTTTACCGCTAAAAGGCGTTTTAAGCATTTTTCCTAATAAACAAGATTCGTAGACGTCATATGATTTATGATAAAATCTGTCCATAGTATCCATTCTTCAAAAGAGTGGATAAACAAGTCTCGTCAATGCGTCCCAGATGACAATGCCACAAATAAGTCACATATGATTTACTCAGTTTGAGCTTTTTATTTGTCATGTTATATGTTTGAGATTCATTTATATTCGAAATATAAATATTGTTATTCACATCTAATGTGTATATCTCAATATCATCTTTATAAACAAAACACTCAGTGTTCTGGAACATAAAGGTTTACTCGCAATGGGTTAAACTAGATATAAAGATAATGTTTCTAGTCAAACTAGGTACATTATAACAGTTTCCTAATTTAAGTACATGCCCAAATGACAGTTCCAAAACTTAGGTTCCCACAGCAAAAACAGCGACTCTTGTCCCATTTCTGACTCAGAGGTCGATCTCAACTGAAGTTAGTCTCCTGCTAATCAGCAGATCCCGCACATCAGTACATATGTATGTACCACACCCAGTATCAAAATCCAATTTTAAAACTAACAGTGGATGTGTTTATGACAAACATACCTGATGTTGGAGCCTTACCCGTCTTCACTTCCTTAATGTCTGCATTGTCCATACGGCAGTCACACTTTTAGTGACCCCTTTTGCCACAGTTTAGGCAGACATATTGGGATATGTCCTTAGTCTTCCCAGAAGACTGTGATGATTTTGCCTTTGCCCTTTTACTTAACACCCCCAGAAGCCTTCGGCCAAGCCTTGGCCTTCTGTAATGTCGAAGTAAGATACGCCTTGCGTTTCTTGCCCTTTTGGAAGCTCTAGCTCTGCCTCATTGAGCATAACCATTAACTCTCCAAGAGTTTTCTCTTGGTTCATGATGAACTCGCCCCAAAATTCGGGCAGAGACTGTAAGATCAAATCTATAGAAGTCTCGGCCTCCTAGGTAATGCCCAGCTAACCTAGCTGTTCGATGTCAGCAATCATCTGAGACACCTAGTGCTCGACAGATGTATCCTCTGACATACACGAGCGAAAGAGCTTCTTTTATAATTTGTACTTCCAAGATCTAAAGTTAGATCTATGAAGATCCTTTAATTTCAACATCATGGTATAATGATCTAATCCTTAGTTATGACGACGAAATTAAAGAGTCATTGCAGCAAACATGACAGATTGAGCACTAAATTTAACATCACGGTGAGTATTCTAAAGCTCATGTTCTACTATTTGCTCAACTCCGAGCACAGGCCCGAGAGGTTTCTCTATCCAATAGAGTAACTTCTCAGCTCCCGGGACTATCTTGAGATTCATTTCCCAATCTAGAAAATTTACACCGTTAAAGACATTATCACCCATGATGATGTCCCTAACACTAATCTTTCCAACCATCTCGATTGCAATAGTCCAACTATTCAATCAACGATTTTGGGTACACTCAAAATGCAATGGTTACTATAGTTCGACTATATAACCAACTACAAGTGGAGTATTATCATGTACAGTCTAATTGTTCAAAGAAAGCAATATTCAATATTAGTCCAACTAATATTAGTCCTCTAACCTTCTGTGGAGTACTCGGGAAACCTAGTTTCCTAGTGGGCTAGGATCCCGTTAAATAGCACACAACCTTGACTTTGGCCAACAAGTGTATGAAACTTAACTAGGTAGATCTCTAAGATCAATTGGATCCCATCCAATTCCTAGATCCAGTAGGTGGACCTCTAAGTCCGAAACATATATCCAATATATGTAAATATATCCAATATTTTTCCTAACCTTTTCCTCTGAATCAACTAAGCCTTGGATTTGGCTCAACAAGCTTAATGATTCCAGTTAAGCGTGACTCATTGACAGTGGGAAAGCTTTGTAATCGAAATCGATGAACAAAAAGTGACATTGACTTTGGCCAACAAGTCACAACCGCCCAAGACATACACTATGGAACAAAGCTTACGCGGTTCAAACACATCCGCGATGGACAAAGGTCTTGACTTTGGCCAACAAACCAATGCCAATCTTGGATCTTGAGAGAGAACCACTTAATGGAAGGAAAAACGCTTAATATTTGATGAGGGGTTTTCGCGTAAATTGGCAACCAATTTATTATCTTTGATTAGGTCCAATCATACACCCTTAAGCATGCATTCTAAAAGCATAATAAGGCATGAATAAAATTAATAATGATATGCGGATGGATATATAACAAACTTTGTTCCTAGAAAAAATCTCTACATTTCCTCTCTCCCGCTAGCACTATTCTTACTTCTACCATATTACATAATATTTCTAAAGAAACCTCATTTACATTGAGGGGAATTGGTGAGAAGAGAAATACAAAGAGAATAGAGATAATAGGCTGGACACGCAGGTCCAATTTAATAAATTCTAAATTTATTACAACAATTTCTAAAATTGCCCTCACCATTCTAATATCCATCCAATATACATTATTCATACAATACATCCAAGTATTCACACTTAGTATGTTATTCAATCAATCTAATCCAATTAATTAATCTTTGAATTAATGATCATCCAATGTTCAAACAACGATTTGATTTGCGCGAGTCTAACTTGTTTAAGAATAAATACTCAAAGTACATATTCTTGAATTATATCGAACTACAATTTTAAATCCAATTTAATTTGTATTCAATACTAATTCGTATTTAATTCCAAATTAAATAATTATATTTTTTAATAGTGCCTTTTAGACTTAGATTCCAAATCCAATCTTAATGGGTCTCAAAGGCCCAATTAACATCCAATGTCAATTTAATTAAAGTCCTATAGGCTTTTAATTAATTCTTAAGGCATGGGCTTTGGCCAATATAAATCAAACCCAAATGCCAATGCCCAATTAAGGAATCACCCTTTTTGCCAAAAATCAATTTAGGCCCAATTAAATTGTTTAAAGGCCCAATTGTCATATTTGGACTTTATGGAAATGGTTTTAGGCCCAATTGAATCCAACCCAGTTGTCCTAAACCAACTTGGCCCAAGCAAGCCCATTAAGCCCAAATACAATAAATTAAATTAATACATCATTCCAAATTACATAGTAATTCAATTACAGTGTAATTACCATAATTAATTAATTAACCTAATATTTCCAAAACATCAATTTAATCCAATTAATCTTGCCTAACATTTTAATTTATGTCCAACACAAATTAAAGCATAATCAATCCATTCCAACATGCTAGGCTCACGACATTGGCAAGGAATTTGTCATGCAATTTGATTTCTATTCAATTAAATCAACATTTATCATACATATTATGCCAACAACATATCCAATATGTCAAATTTCAAAAAATCACCACGAGCAACCTAGAGGTAATTTTCGGCCATGATAAGAAATTGGGGATTTTTGATGTAATCAATTTTTCTCAATTCCAACAATGTACAAATCCAATTGAACATCATATAAACATAACCCAACCATCAATTTAGGTAAATCAAGCTCCAAGCCAAAAAACCCAAATTAATGTATATGAACCTTAGATTCAAATCAAGTTTAGATCTTGCTCTGATACCATTGTTAGTGTTCCTAGAACATGCCAATGATCTATAAGAGTGATTCGTGTGTGAATATTCAAAGAAGTTGCGGAAAAATACTTACAATGAGTGGATGTAGGATTTCAAAAATCTTTTCGTTTCGGAAGCTCAAAGCTTAGTGTTTGCATTTCAAACTCATGGGTGAGTTTCCCTATCACCCCATTTTGACTCCTTAATGTGCTAGCAAGTAGAAATTTTGCAACAAAAACTCTATGGAGAGAGCTTGAATTTTCGGCCATGGCATGTTGGGAGAGAAGAGAGAGTTTTGTTTGTGTTTTCAAAAAGCTTATGACCAAGTCAACTCACAAAAGTGGTATATGCTTTCCAAAAGCAAAAGCAAAATTGTGTTGAAAAGAAATGCATTAAATACATTCACCCACTTCCATCAATTAGAATGACTAGTGATGTAAGTTGGTGGGCCCCACTTTAAATTCAAAATTCAAGTGGGCTTGCACAACACACTTCGGGCCCGGGTTTGTTTAATCCGATTAAATGAATTTTACGTTGCGACGTAATTAAATCCAATTTAATTAAATAATAATGCCTCGCAAAATTATTACGAAAGTCGCTCGCAAATTAATTCCAAATTAATTCGTTCGCACGAATTAAAATCCAATTATAATTCCGCATTGAAATCCAATTTCAATTAATATATCTAATATATTATTTTAGCCCAATTAAATAAATTAAATAGAGAAATACAATTTCACTATTAAATTTATTTTACCGATTAATTCCAAATTAATTGCGTTCTCTCCTCTCGACGAATTTAATCCCAGATAAATTCTCGACGTAATTAATCCCAGATTAATTCTTTCTTTGATAATTAATCCCATATTAATTCTTGGCGTAATTAATCCCAGATTAATTTTCTCTCTCATAATTAATCCCAGATTAATTATGTTCGAGTCAAATCTCATCGGTGAATCTTCGGAAAACAACCCAAGAGATCCCTGGATATGTTGGCAGTAAATACGGTCATAAGACTATCCAAACACGTGTGTACCCGGTACCATATTCTTACCGATTAACAAGACATGGTTGGCTTTTAGCAAAGCACCGTGGCTACCCAATTCTTCAGAAATATTCTTTAAAGGAATATATAATCTTTATCAGGCGTAGTATATGAAGTATTGCGTATTACGATCTAGTATCAGATGTCACATGCTAGGCCTAGGGCTGGAATTGTGTCTGCCCCGTACGAAGTATATATCGGATCACTAGCAACTAGTCTATTTGATCGGAAAGTCATGACCCAGTCATACTTTCCCGATGACTGCAGTACTTTAGATTACTAGTTCTGTATCTCTGCGTGATCATCATCTCCATATGACTGAAGTGATACTTCCATCTTGAAATGACACCCAACACACTACCATTCTCAGTATACCCAGAAGAGGCGTACACAGAACCTGTTAAAACCTCGGACGACCAAAACCAAAGTATACTGATTGTCGCAAGTATTAGTGATGCAAGTCTCAGGTTAAGACTAAATACACTTACCCTGATTCGGATTCCCATAGACATATAGTCATACTACCAATGGGATTCCGAGGGGTCTGTTGGACAATTATGACCTATAACATCACTATTTTGTAAAGGACATGGTGTTCTTGTACAAAATTAACTATGTGACAAAGGAAATTGCTCTTTTATCATTTTTAATTTGATTACCTGGATATATAAATGATAAAAGTCCATATGATTAATACCTGATTAATAAGATATGAGACAATATTAATCCACGAAAGGTTTAATCATTAAATATCCGTAGTCATAGTATTATCGAGAATGGACATCGATAATGCGGAATATGCTAGTATTGCACTTGTGCGCGTTATGGAAGCGTAACAGCATAGTTCTCACATATTTAAGTATTGGATACTTATGCAAGTGTGATATGAGGTTCTATTTACCGATGGTACGGGAGTAGCTTTGCTATGGAATTAATTCACTAGCAACTTTCGTAATAATTTTGCTAGACATTATTATTTAATTAAATTGGATTTAATTACGTCGCGACAGAAAATTCGTTTAATCGGATTAAACGAACTCAGGCCCAAAGTGTGTTGGAGAAGCCAACTTAAATTTGGAATTTAATTGTGGTGGGACCCACAACTTACATCAAATGTCTTAAGCTTGATGTGAGTAGTTGGCTTGCATTTAATGAATTCTTTTTATTTACACCAACCAAGTTTTTTAAAAAACATAACACACCAATTTTGGAAATTGAAAATAACTATTCCTCTCCATTCTACCTCATAAAACCGTGACCCCTCTCCCTTGTTCTTGAATTTTTGTGGCAAAAATTCATCATGCTAGTACTTAAAGGAGTCAAGTAAAGGTGACAGGGAAACTCACCCTCGAGTTTAGAACTCAACGACGAAGTTTGGAGCTCCTACATCCTTCAAAAGTTTTGAAATTCAAAGCCGATCAATGTGAGTATTCCGCAACTCCCTTTGATTTATTCATACACGAATCACTCTTAGACGATCTTGGCAAGTTCTAGGAACACTTATAGGGTCTATCCAGAGTGAAGCTGTTCCCGTACCATCGGTAAACAGAACCTCCTATTACACTTGCATGAGTATCCAATACCCAAATATATGAGAACTATACTATTAAGCTTCCATAACACGCACTAGTGTAATACTAGCATATTCCGCATTATCGATGTCCAGTCTCGATAATACTACGACTACAAATATTTAATGATTAAACCTTTCATGGATTAATGCTGTCTCATATCTTATTAATCTGGTACTAATCATATGGACTTTTATCATTTATATATCTAAGTATTCTATTTACAAAATGATAAAAGAGCAATTTCTTTTGTCACATAATTAATTTTATACAAGAACACCATGTTGTAGGACACAGATGTTGGATGATGCTGTTCTGGGCTCGCGATCCGATTGGGAGTACGGAGTAGCCCGAAGGGGACTAAATCGGAGAATAATGGAGTCGCCACCCGGTGTGAACCGGGAAAATGATTTAAGGCCGCACTCACCCCTCGCAAGGGAAGACCTCAAACCGTTGGGTTCGGAATGGTCCCTTACTTATGCCACTTGTAATAAAATGATTTGTGCAATAATCTAACCAAGCCTAAGCAACATATATTTCCAAGGATAATTTACTCCTAAGTTCGCATGTATAGAATAAATCATTATAACAGAAAGCATATGATTTCATAAAGACATTAAATCGATAAACACGGCAATATGACCAAAACATAAATATATGAGAGACATAATTAAGTTTCTAGTGCGAAAGAAACAATCATGGAAGCAATCATGTATGAGAATATAATGGAAGAGACAAGCAGGCATGAAACAGGATGTAACAGAAGAAATCACGTTCGTGGAGCGTCTGATAACGCGTTCGAACGGGACAAGACCTGATGCATGATAAAACAAAAATATTCGCGTTCGAGTAGCGTTCGTAAACGCGTTCGAATGGTAAACAGAAGGTTAGCATTCGTGTAGCGTTTGAGAACACGTTCCAATGGGTCAAGACCTGATGCATGATAGAACGACGCAAACACATACATAGATGAGAAAATGCATAATGTAGGACCTCGTGTGCCTGATTGAACACATTTCACATTCAATCGAGTGTACCTCGTCTGGCGCGGTAAAACATCGTGGTAAAGGTAGCCTTTAGGCATTTTCCCTCGAATATATGACCTTTAATCCACCCTAGTTAGCCCATGTGCTCTAGAATACCATATATGCGTAAATAGAGCAATAATATGCAAATGGTAAATGACATAATAAAAGGCGTGGCAAAACATCATGGTAAAGGTAGCCTTTAGGCATTTTCCCTCGAATAGAGGACCTTTAATCCACCCTAGTTAGCCCATGCGCATTAGAATACAAATACATGTGTAAATAGAACAATGATATGCACAAAGTCAATGACATAACAAAAGGCGCTGTAAAACATCATGGAAAAGGTAGCCTTTAGGCATTTTCTCTCGAATAGAGGACCTTTAATCCACCCTAGTTAGCCCATGCGCATTATATTACTATGCATGCAAATGAATAAGACAATGATGTGGAACTCCATATATCCGATTAAACATATCTCACATTCAATCAAACATACTTCGTCCGGCGTGGCAAAACATCGTGGTAAAGGTAGCCTTTTGGCATTTTCCCTCGAATAGAGGACCTTTAATCCACCCTAGTTAGCCCATGCGCACCACATCATCAATACACAAACAAATAACATACATAAAGTAAATGACGGAATGTAAAAATGTAAATAATAGACAAACAAGATAAAATAAAGTGAAACATGTGTCGTTTGCTCAAGTGGTACGTGGAGTTGTCTCCCAAGTACAGACCGCACTACCGTCCATTCGGATTCAGCTACGGAATTTACATCTGGGTTTCCATTCGATATACCATAAGAGGCGACACATTTTCCTATCCATTCAAAGGCCACAACATGCATCCACAAACGACTCCCATGCGAAGAAAATAAATAAAACAATTAAAAGACGAAGGAAAATAAATAAGAAAAGTGCCCTCAGGTCTAACCTTTTAAAATCGTCTCTCGAAAGTACGGTACATGGTCGTCGGAAGGGTTGATGCTCCACAACTCCTCCGGTTCACAAGTTCAACATTTTCCTTCGCTGTTTCACTGTTCAGGCTGTTATTTTCCCTCCATTTTGCTGCTGTTTTCGCTGTATTTTCTGGTTACTATTTCGGGGTAATTCTGGACAGTTTTGGGTAGTTTGGGGTGTGTAGTTCAGGACTGTTTTTGGCTGACTTCAGAGTTATTTATTCACTGTTTTGGCTGTGTGTATGGGCTATTTCTGTGTGGTTTTAAGGTGGTTTTCGGGACAGTTTTGGGCTGACTTCAGGCATTGTTTTAGGCATGAAATATGGGCTATTGTTTGGGTGAGTTTTGAGCGGGGTTTTTTATGTAGTTTTTTTATGCAGGTTTGGGTAAGTTTCTGGACTATTTTAGGGTATTTTGTTAGGGTGAAACTTGTGGCAAACTAGGCAGTGGGGACTGGGCAGTGTGTGATAGTTTTTGTGGCCGTGATGGGGGGATTATGGGCTCAGTTTTGGGCAGTAAAGGGTGGCTTGAACTGGGCAGTAAGGGGACTGTTTATTTGCATTTGTAGGGCTGTTATTTGCGTGAGTTTGAGGCAGTTTGTGGAGGCTGATGAAGGCTATGTGAGTGGGCTGTAAGTTGACCGAGAGGAGTGTGGCAGTCTGTGTTGTTCACGTTACTTGTTGATGATGAAGGGTAGTGTGCTGAGTGAGGGGCACTTGTAGCTTGGGTGTATGGCGTGAGGTCGAGGCTAATGGCGTGTTAAATGGAGTTGAAGGGCAGATTAGGGTGCGATGTGTGTATGGTGCGTGAGGGGGGTGCTGAACAAGAATGGTTTGATGGATGATTCGTGGTCTTTGGTTTGTGAGATTTGAGAGAGAAGAAGGGCTGGTGGCGTGGTTATTTTCGTGATGGGCTGCTGTTTGTCATTCAAGGTGTTGGTCGGTGTGAGTGTCTTTTGTTGATTCTATGAGAAGGCTACGTGAGGGCTATTGGCGTGGCTGTGAAGGGTTTTTTTTTCGAGTGGGAATCTGATGAAGAGGGTCTTCACGTGGCTTTTATATAGGTGCCAAGTGCATGTAGGGTTTAGTGGATTATGGGTTTATGAGCTGTTGAAGGCTAGTTTGGTTCGTGAGGGAGGGGGTTTCATTTGGTTTGCTCTCGTCAGTGTGAAAGAGATGAAGGTTGTGTCTATTTGTCTTAGGTTAGAGATGGATGAAAGGCGTGTGTCTGCGTTTTGGGAAATTAGGTTTTTTGATGTTTGGTTTATTGATTGTGCCGTGAGAGTACCTAGTGCGTGAGGGTTCGGTGAATGGGGCAGTTTACTTTGTGTAAGAGACGTGAGGCTGAGTGTGTGGTGGCTTAGCGTGAAGTGTTTGAGGGGGCTGATGTGAGTTTATGAGGGTTGTAGCGTGCGTAGAGAACCCAGCCGAGGGATGTGATTAGGGTTTGTCTTTTTGTGAATGACTCATGTGCTCAGGGTTTATTATTCTACGTGGGGTGCCTTTTGTTTTGTTGAAAGTGATCAGAGGGGACTTGTGGCGCGCAAGCTGAGTGAAGGGTCGAGAGAGATAAGAGTTTATTAGGGTTTGTGGCTTATGGTGGTTGATGGAGAGAAGGAGAGAGAGATGGTTGTCTACGGTGTTTCTTTTGGTGTCGTGAGTGTCTGCCTTATCTGTGTTTGTTCAGGGTTTATGCGTGAAGAGAGCAGGGAAGTGGCTGGTTAGGGTTTGCCGAGAGAGCGATGAGATGGATCAGTGGAGGTGTTTAAGATTATGGTTATTCTGTTGTGGGTTGTAGTGAATAGTTAGAAGCCGCGTATCTCTAGGGAGGGGGAGCCGTGGGGAGTGAGATCAATTAGCCAGAGGAGTTTAAGATTAGGGTGGTGCATGAGATTTTAAAATAAGGAAACAAAAATCAATTAAATGAGATGGATTTGATTAGTTAAAAAAAGGAAAGGATAATTGTAATTTTGGTGGGGAATTTCTTTAAATTGGTGAGTGAATTAATTAAATTTAGGAAGGAATTTAATTTAATTAGGAATTTAATTTAATTTAATTTCAATTTAATTGGTTTTAATTTTAATTTGTTGGATTCGGCTTGGGTGAGATGGGATTGGTGTGTGTCTTGTGGGGGTTTGGGCTAAGAATATGTTTTAAAATAGAGGTCCAACAAGCGAACCCGAAGCTAAACAAGCGAATAAAATCCAACAAAATACTTATTTCTGACATTTCCCTTCCGATGTCCGTTTCCCGCGACTTCCTTGACTTAAAAGGTAGTGCCTCTAAATGAAACTCATCATAGGGACTTACATGTAAAAATGCAGTGCCTACGGTCGTCCCCACTTTGATGGGACTTGTGCAGTGTGTGACAATGACAATCCTATCAAAGTCGTGCAATGCATTTTTACTTACCTGGCTCGCCAGCTGCCACCTGACTTGTCTGCTGCTTCGAGCTGAGTTGATGGCGCAGTGGACCTCGATATTGGGACGCATCCCAATAATTATAACCGAAAACGGGGGCCTCGACCCTGGGACGCATCCCAATACCGCTGACAATGTGGGTCACGACCATAGGACGCATCCCCAAAAGTGATGATGCAAGGGGCCAACGACCCTAAGACGTATCCCGATAAATGCAACTGAAAACGGGGGCCTCGACCCTGGGACGTATCCAAATACCGCTGACAATGTGGGTCACAGCCCTGGGACGCATCCCCAAACTGATGATGTAGGGGGCCAACGACCCTGGGACGCATCCCGATAACTGCAACCGATAACTAGGGCCTCGACCTTGTGACGCATCCTGATAACGTTGACAATGTGGGTCACGACCCTGGGACGCATCCCCAAAACTGCTGATGATATGGGTCACGACCCTGGACGCATCCCTAAAACTGCTGATGATGTGGGTCACGACCCTAGGACGCATCCCCAAAACTGCTAATGATGTGGGTCACGACCCTGGGACGTATCCCCAAAACTGCTGATGATGTGGGTCATGACCCTAGGACACATCCCCAAAACTAATACTGACAATACTGATGTGGGCCTCACCCCTGGGACTCATCCCAAAACTAATACTGACAATGATGATGTGGGCCTCACCACCGACGGATACTGATATAGGCCTCGCCCCAAACTGATACTTATATGGGCCTCGCCCCAAACTGATGCGGATGTGGGCCTCGCCCCTAAACTGATGCTGATGTGGGCCTCGCCCCCAAGCTGATACTGATGTGGGCCTCGACCCTGGAACTCTTCCCCAAAATTGCTGATGATATGTGTGGGCCTCGACCCTAGGACACATCCCAAAACTGGTACTGATGTGTTGGCCTCGACCTAGGACTCATCCCCAAACTGATACTGATGTGGGCCTCGACCCTGGGACTCATCCCCAAACTGATACTGTTGTGGGCTCGCCCCCAAACCGATACGGATGTGGGCCACACCCCTAAACTGATGCTGATGTGGGCCTCGCCCCCAAGTTGATACTGATGTGGGCCTCGACCCTGGGACTCATCCCCAAAAAAGTTGATGATATATGTGGGCCTCGACCCTGGGACGCATCCCAAAACTACTACTGATGTGTGGGCCTCGACCTAGGACTCATCCCCAAACTGATACTAATGTGGGCCTCGACCCTGAGACTCATCCCCAAACTGATACTGATGGGGGTCTTGGCCCACAGATTGATACTGATGTGGGGCTCGACCCCAAACTGATACTGATGTGGGCTCGCCCCCAAACCGATACTGATATTGGCCTCACCCCCAAGCTGATGTGGATGTAGGTCTCGCCCCTAAACTGATGCTGATGTGGGCCTCGCCCCCAAGCTGATACTGATGTGGGCCTTGCCACCGGGACTTATCCCTAAACTGATACTGATGTGGGCTTGCCCCCAAACCGATACTGACGTGGGCCTCGCCCCCAACAGATATTGATATGGGCCTCACCCTCAAGCTGATGTGGGCCTCGCCCTGGGACTCATCCCTAAAACTGTTACTGATGAGAGGTGGTCTATTTTCGAACCGTGCTCCATTTTCAGAGTGCCATTTTCGGCGTCTGATGAGATAATGGTTCATTTTCGAACCGTGCTCCATTTTCGACGTGCCATTTTCGGTGAAACTGATATTGATGCTGATGTGGGCCTTGCCCCCAGAGTGCCATACCCGGCGAAACTGATACCGATGCTAATGTGGGTATCGCCCCCAGAGTGCCATACCCGACAAACTGATACTGATACTAAGGTGGTCCTCAACCCCAGGACTCATCCCCAAATCTGATGCTGACACACGGTTGTTCATTTCAACATACTGTGCTGCCTCTCACAAGGTAATCCTGATAGCTAAACATATTTTCGTCCTCAACAAATGCTTTGCGTTGAAACCTGAGAACCTTCAAAGTACTTGATACATTCAACTCCGATCGTCGGAATATGTGATCTGAACTAGACTCCTAGTGTGTGTGTGCCAAGGCTCTTTCGCAGCTTATACCTTAAGTAAGCCAACTCAATGATTTTATCTCCGAGAATCGGATCGGTGGGTCTAACCAACCTAGATGTCTTAATCACACTCTGTGATTACTTCGTCATACTTAACATGATATGGTCTTCTTTTTTTCTTGTCTCTTTCTTTTCATTCTTTTCATTCTTTTTCTTTTTTCTTTTTTTCTTTCTTTTTCTTTCCTTGACACACTTACCCTTTAAGGTAGCATTTCTCCTCATGGTGGTCCTAATACTCGCCCATGGGTAGCTTCACGTTTATCGGTTATAGGCGGTTTATTTTTATCTTTTCTTTTCATTGTAGAGACTTTTTCTTTTTGCTTCCAACCATATCATATATCGTAGCATAAGTAAACTAGGGTGGACATCCAGGAAAACGGTCATTCACTGAACCACCATCTCTTCAACTAGTCATTTCGTCAACTACTCAGGCTTCTACTGTTGAGATCCCTTAATCAAGTGCTCGCAAGTCTAGCCGAGATCAATCCATTCCGTCGAATGAGAGTACATCTCGCACTTATCATTTCTAACGTTTATCTCTACATCAAATAATGTCATCACCGGACATATGCTTAACCATCAGAGACTTCTCTCTCTCTCACTTTCCTTTTTTTTTCACTCACTCACTCCATAGAATTCTTCTTTTCAACTGCTGATAATGTGGGCTTCACCCCCTGGGATCCATTCCTGAAACTAATACTGACGCAGGCCTCAACCCGGTGATTCATTCCTAAAACTGATGACACTGTATTGTTGCTGCTTCTGGTTGGCTTGCATTTTTCGCTTTCTCTTTTTCTCCGTTGAAACCTGTGAATAAAAAATAAAACAAACACAAAAAGGAATGCAAAATACGTTACATGTATGTATGCATGCATGCATGAATGAGTTTCCTATCCCGTTGGGTTAGGTCTTCTGCCGGTACTCTTGGTGGCTGCTCGGTCTTTTGACAAGTCTGCCCTCTTCCCTAACCAACGGGTATCTATGATGGCTTTCAAGACAAAATGGGGTTAACATGGTGCATGTATGCATGAGGTGCATGAGATGTGTGCGATGTATAGAATGTATAGGTCGGCCCATTATCATTTTAAAGCATTTAACCACACCATTGCGCGGTGCAAACTTGTCCTAGTTGAAATGGCCCAACAGGTTTACACCTTTGCGATAACATGGCTAAACGACTTCAAATGATGAGAGGCCCCAAACATAAAGTGGCCCATCAGCATTTTAGAAACTTTTGGCCCACTTGTCATATGATACGAACTCATCCCAGTTTAAATGGCCCAACAAGTTCGCATTTCTGACAAAAAGTCCAACTACGTCCAAATGAGGATGGTCCACAAATACAAGCATAAAGAGATAATTCAAGCATAGAGCAATAATTTCTACAGAGCGGCCCATCGCCATTTCAGAAGATTTTGGCCCAATTGTCATAGGATACGAACTCGTCCCAGTTTAAATGGCCCAACAAGTTCGCATTTCTGACAAGAAGTCCAACTACATCCAAATGAGGATGGTCCACAAGCACAAGTGTAGGACACAGAAACTGGGCGACGCATGCTGTTCCGGGCTCGCGGCCCAGTTGGGAGTACAGAGTAGCCCACGGGGGACTAAACCGGATAATAATGGAGTCGCCACCCGGTGTGAACCGGGAAAATGATTTAAGGCCGCACTCACCCCTCGCAAGGGAAGACCTCAAACCGTTGGGTTCGGAATGGTCCCTTACTTATGTCATTTGTAATGAATGGATTTGTGCAATTTTAACCAATTCTACTCAACATACAAATTGGTCAAAGTAGTCTAAATTCATATAAAGCCTAAATCTAGGTTTACATGCTTCAAAAGTAAACTTTTATAACGGCAAACACATGATATCACACAATATGCATGTTGAATAAATACGACTTAAACATAATGTAAATTAAGCTCATATTGCGAAAGAAAATAACTAAGTCATGCTAAAAATAAAATAACCCTCTAACGACCTAATCATGATAGAATACAAGTTTGATGAAATGAAATACATGAATCCTTCAAGTGGTACGGGGCATTGTATCCCGAGTGCAAACCATAATACTGTCCATTCGGATTCGGCTATGGAATTTATGTCCGGGTCTCCATCCAATATACCACAAAAAATGAACACATATTCCATTCACCCGAAATCACATCATATACTAATTAATAATATTCATGCGATGGAAAATAAGTTACATGCTTTTCTAAGTTACCAATTTACATAACTTAAATTAAATATCATGCTAAACTAATTATCCATGCTAGATACCATAAAATACATTTTCTAAATCATTATTTCATGTGAATAAATTCAATAATATAAACCCTCAGGTCTAACCTTTTGTGTCGTCTCTCGGAAGTGCGTTATATGGCAGTCGGAAAGGCTAAGACGCCGTGATTCCACCGGTTCGCTGTTTTGACATTTTTGCTCGTTGTTTCGCTATTTTGTCCGCTGTTTCCACTTCGTTTCGCTGCGATTCAGGTCTCCATACTTAGCTCACTGGTGGCAGTGAATTAGGAACTGTTTTGGTATTTTTTGGGGGTATTGAACTACCGTTTGCTCGGTTTTTCAAAGACTTTCAAGTGCAGTTTTTTTGTTCACAGTTTCGGTGATTTTGGTCACTATTTTTGAGTGCAGTGAGCTGCTGTTTTGGCGTGAGGAGTGAGGGTTAAATGAGGCAGTTTGTGCACTGGTTTGAGGGGGTAAATGAGGGTGATTTAGCTAGGCGTGAGTTTTAGAGGCTAAATGGTGCTGTTTTGCGTGAACTATAGGGGCTGTAATGGGGCTGTTTGTGCATGAGTTCCAGGGCTACACTGAAGTAGTTTATGCGTGAGGTTCAGGTCTATAATGAGGCAATTTTGGGCGTGTTTGAAGGGGCTGTGTTGAGGGAAAAATGTGTGTTTGAGGCTGAGTGAGGGAGTGTTTCAGGGGTTGAATTAAGACTAATCCAGAGGCAGTGTTCGCTGGTTGTGATGAGCTAATTCCAAGGGGCTAATACTTTGATATTGAAAGGCTAAATGGAAGTGATATGTGCGTGAACAAGGGCACTGAAGGATGGCAGTGTATGCACTGATGATGAAAGGCTAAATGGAAGTGATGTGTGTGTGAACAAGGGCAGTGAAGGATGGCAGTGTATGCGTTGATTGGAGGCAGTGAAGGAAAGGCTTGGGCGTGACTTGTAGAGAGGACAATGGGCTGTTTTGTGTTCTCCAAAATGCTAAGTGCTTGATCAATGTGTACTAGGTGTTTCAAGGTAGGAATATGGTAGTTTATATAGGCAACTAAAGTGAACATTAATTAGGTAGGCCAAGGGTAATTAATTTGATACTTTGCTTTGTTGAAAATGGAGGAAAGGTTGATGTATAATGGTGACCTTAGTTGACACTGAATGAAAGGTGGTTTGAAAATGAAGAAAAGGAAATGGAATTATGATGGGCGTGGGGTTCATGGTATAAATGGTGTGGGGTTGATCAATTAATGTCTTGGAAATTTGGTATCAAGGTAAAAGTGAGGTCAAAGGTGTAAAACAAGCTTGGTAAAAGGGTGAATCTTTTTTGAATAGTGCATGGAGGGGTGAAATTGTTTTCATGGGCGTGGGCTTCTTGTTTGGTGGGCTTGGTGTTTGATTTGTTTTGGTTTCATGGGCTTTGGATGTGGGTTTTGGTGTTTAGGTTAGCTTAGAGTGGTTTGCGGGGATTTCGGGTCAAGGATATGCCTCGAAATGAAGATTCAACAAGCGAACTCCGAGCGAATTCAACGAATTAAAACCAATGATATGTCAATTATTGACTTCTCCTTTCCGACGACCGTTTTTCGCGACTTCCACGACTTAAAGGTAGTGACTCCTTACGAGACTCATCATCGGGTTTGGTATGCAAAAATGCAATGCCTACAGTCGCCCCCACTTTGATGGGATTTGTTCAGTGTGTGCCAATGACAATCCTATCAAAGTACGTGCAATGCATTTTTACTTACCTGGCTCGCCAGCTGCTGCTTGACTTGCCTGTTGCTTTGAACTGAGTGGATGAGAGGTGGTCCGTTCTCGGACCGTCGAGTGGGTCTTATTCCCGAATTGAATTGAGTTGTGTTGTGTTGTGGGTATTGTTCCCAATTTGAGCTTAGTTGTTCTGTGGGTCTTGTTCCCAATTTGAGTTGTGCTGTGGGTCTTGTTCCCAATTTGAGTTGAGATAAAGGTCTTGTTCCCTGAATTGCATTGAGATAAGGGTCTTGTTCCCTGAATTGCGGGTCTTGTTCCCGATTTGTTGAGTTGTGGGTCTTGTTCCCGTTTTGAGCTGAGGGTATTGTTCCCTGAATTGTGGGTCTTGTTCCCGTGGGTCTTGTTCCCGATTTGAGTTGAGGGTATTGTTCCCTGAATTATGGGTGTTGTTCCCATTTTGAGCTGAGGGTCTTGTTCCCAGAGTGCCATACCCGACCAAACTGATAATAATGGTGTGGGCCTCGCCCCCAGAATGTCATATTGCCTCTCATGAGAGAATCTTGATAGCTGGACATACTTTTGTCCTCAATGAATGCTTTGTGTCGAAACCTGAGAACCTTCAAAGTACTCGATACAACTCAAATCCGACCGTCTGAGTGAATGATCTGAGCTAGACTCCAAGTGTGTGTGTTCCAGGGCTCTTTCACAGCTTAGTCCTTAAGTAAGCCAACTCGATGATTCCGTCTCGGAGAATCGGACCAGCGGGTCTAACCAACCTAGATGTCTGGATCACGCTCTGTGATTACTTCGTCATACTCAACATGATATGGTCTTCTTCTTTTTCTTTTGTCTATTTCTTTTCTTTATTTTCATTTTGAACTCTTTTTTTTTTGACACACCTACCCTTTAAGGTAGCATTTGTCCTCATGGTGGTCCTAATACTCGCCCATGGGTAGCTTCACGCTTATCGGTTATAGGTGGTCAATTTTTTTTTAATTTTTTTAATTTTTTTTTTCATTGAAGAGACTTTTTCTTCGTTTCCAACCATATAATATTGTAGCATCAGTAAACCAGGGTGGACATCCAGGCAAACGGTCATTCACTGATCCACTATCTCTTCAACTAGTCATCTTTCCAACCACTCAGGTTTCTACTGCTGAGATCCCGTAATCAAGTGCTTATGAGTCTAACCGAGATCAGTCCATTCGGAATACCAGACGAGAGCACGTCTCGCACTTATCGTTTCTAGGGTTTCTTCGCTACAACATACAATGTCATCATCAGACATATGTCTAGCCACCAAAGATTTCTCATTCCTCTTTTCAACTGCTGATAATTTGGGGCTTCGCCCCCAGGGGTTCATTTCTGAATATTGCTGGTATTACTTTATCTACTTTCAACATGCTTGTATTCTGCCGCTTTCTCTTTCCTTCTTTGAGACCTGCGAACACAAACAAACAACAGAATGAAAATGTGTGCGTGTGATGTGTAAGTATGAAAGTGTAGAGGTACTCCCTATTTATGATGGGTTAGATCCTCGTTGTGCTCCTCAGCGTCGTATGTCTATGGTCGCCCCCTGAATCTTCTTTATAGTTCCTTCCTGCTGGTCTTCTTTTATCTTGAAACATGCAAACACAGAACAAACAACGAGGGATGCAAGTATGTTACGTGTATGCATGCATGCATGGATGAATTCCCTATCCCGTTGGGTTAGGTCTTCTGTTGGTTCCCTTGGTGACTGCTCGGTCTCCTCTTCCTCCAGCAAAGTACTGTTTCTCTCTATCCAAGTTGATCGGCTCAGTGAACTCGTTCCTTTCCATGTCTGACAGCCTCACAGCCTCACAGCCTCATTTCCCAACTTCTGAATGGCTATTCTTCTTTCGGGAATTCCCTGTGTTCTGAGTGTCACTGAATATCATGGTATTAGGGTTGTCAAATATACTCATATTGTGCAGGTTGAACGAAAGAGACTCAGGCAAGTAAGTGAAATGAACTTCTTTATGATCATGAAAAATGTTCGAACAAAATCAATGTCTTAAAATGTAAATTTGCAATCAAATCAACCAGGGAAAACATCTTCATTGTCTGTGACATTGTCTTCTTCCTCAGCCTATGGTTCTTCATTACT
Source organism: Zanthoxylum bungeanum (assembly GCA_019454045.1). Lineage (NCBI taxonomy): Eukaryota > Viridiplantae > Streptophyta > Magnoliopsida > Sapindales > Rutaceae > Zanthoxylum > Zanthoxylum bungeanum. The sequence continues at coordinate 39,997 of SKCR01003403.1, read as the reverse complement.
GCCATCTCCTATCTCCATGTAAGAAACTGGGTGGTTGAGAGTTTGGAGGATAAAGCTTTCGGGCAGACCAGAGTTGATCATGTAGGTGGGTGGTGGAACAGAGTGGTAATTAGGTATAGGGTTATGGTATGTGTTTGGCTGTTCCTTTTCTGGGTCGGGTATTTTATGAGCGTCAATGAGGTTTTGGATTTCATGTCTAAGGCATGGGCAGTTATCAGTGTCGTGGCCTTTCTGCTGGTGGAAGTGGCAGTATTGGTTTAGGTCAAAGTAGTGTGGTACAAGGTTGGGAATTGGTCTAGGTTCTAGAGGTTTTATGAGGTTTTAGGAGTCATTGTCCTTTTAACTTCTCAAGCATCTTAGACATAGGTCTACCAAAATTGGAGAATCGCCTGTTTCTGAAGGTAGCGATCTCGGCAGTAGCGGGTTTGGTTCCAGAGGGTCCTCCGACAGCTCTTTTGTTCAAATTATAGAGTTTTCGATTCTTGGCTTCCTCTTCCTCGATATCCATGACAGTTTCTCTCAACTGTCGAAAATCCATTATCATGGAAGCCATTCTCCTCAGCTTCCAATAAATAGAGGGCTTAGTGCCCTTGATGATCATTTTTATCTGGTCTTTCTCTGAGGGCCGAGTCTGCATTTTCAATAACTGACTCCTCCATCTGTCGACATACTCTTTAAAGTTGTCCTCCGGCTTCTGCTTGATATTCTCCAGATCTCGGAGTGAAAGGTCGATTTCCAAGTCAGTAACATATTGTTTCAGGAATGCATCAGCTAACTCCCTCCAGTCTTCTTTCACATTCTTCTCCAACCTGTGGTACCATACCATGGGAGCCCCCTCGAGTGACATCCTAAACATCTTTTGGGCCTGACGCTGTGATAGGCCCACTGAACTCATAATTGAAACATATTGACGGAGATGGACCCTTGGATCCTCATTTCCATTGAAATTAGCAATATCCGGCATTTTAAAGTTAGCCGGCAATTGTTCTTCAAAAGTCATTGACTCGTAGTCCAACAGATCTTCATCTTTACCCTTCATCTTGTGGGTAATTGTTTCCACCTGATCCCTAAGTTTTTGCAATTATGCTTGAGACCCAGCTATTTTCCAGCGGCATATTCTGTCATATCATCATCAAACATTGGAATGTCATCATTAACCCTGTTCTGAGGCTCTTCACGCCTCTCATTTTCAGAACTACCCCCAGCACGGGGTACGACCGCATTAGATAAGGCAGCATTGAGAGTCTGGAGCTGTTCAGTCATCTTGGCAATATTGGCTTCCATCTGATCCATTCGGGACCTTTCGTTGACAGATTCACTCATGTTTATTACTGGTCTTTTGATGAGTCTGCCTTCTTCCCTAACACAATGGGAATCTATGATGGCTTTTAAAACACAAGGGTTAGCATGATGCATGTATGCATGAGGTGCATAAGACGTGTGTGATATATATACAAATTAGCTTATTATCATTTCAAAGTATTCAATCATACTATTGCGTGGTGCAAACTTATCCCAGTTGAAAAGGCCCAACAAGTTTACACTATGCGATGATATGACTAAACAACTTCAAATGATAAGAGGCCCAAACACAAAATGGCTCATTGACATTTTAGAAGCTTTTGGCCTAATTGTCAAAGGACATGAACTTGTCCCTGTTTAAATGGCACAACAAGTTTATGTCTCTTGACAAAAAGTCCAACTGATTCCAAATGACAATGGTCCCAAATACAAGCATAAATAAACAATTTCTAAGGGTCACAAAACTAAGGTTTATGTGTAGATTTCAGGAGTGTAAACAAAGGCTCTCGCTGACGAAGGATTGTTCACAACTAGGACTCCCAACTCAAGGGTTCAAGCGACCAAGTGAACGCACCTTTTTTATACCTTACGGTACGTGCCAACGAGTTATGGTGTGTGACTAACTGTCGAATGGACTTCCCGTTGTAGATTCCCCAGAGGGAGGGTGGAGCGAGGCTCTCTTAAGTACCCAAGCCCCTTAGGCTCTTATCGATTGGTGTCAGGAATAAACAACGAGTCATCCAAACTAGTCTGTCATAACGAGCTACAAGTAATGATTATCTAGGTGCCTTCACAACTTTTCTTATATAAAGGTAGTGAATGAAGGAAGACACCAAATCTAGGTGCCTTCACAGCTTTTCCTTATAGAAAGGTAGTGAGTGAAGGAAGACACTAAACCATTACCTAGCCTTAAAAATGCCTTTAATTAAACTCCTTAAACCCACAGTAGACATGATTAATTAAAGCACAAATCAAAAACATTACAAGACATTATTTCGGGGCCGATTCTCTATCCCCAGTGGAGTCGCCAGACTGTAGGACACAGAAACTGGGTGACGCATGCTGTTCCGGGCTCGCGGCCTAGTTGGGAGTACGGAGTAGCCCACGAGGGACTAAACCGAAGAATAATGGAGTCGCCACCCGGTGTGAACCGGGAAAATGATTTAAGGCCGCACTCACCCCTCGCAAGGGAAGACCTCAAACCGTTGGGTTCGAAATGGTCCCTTACTTATGTCATTTGTAATGAATGGATTTGTGCAATTTTAACCAAGTCTACTCAACATACAAATTGGTCAAAGTAGTCTAAATTCTTATAAAGCCTAAATCTAGGTTTACATGCTTCAAAAGTAAACTTTTATAACGGCAAACACATGATATCACACAATAAGCATGTTGAATAAATATTACTTAAACATAATGTAAATTAAGCTCCTATTGCGAAAGAAAATAACTAAGTCATGCTAAAAATAAAATAACCCTCTAACGGCCTAATCAGGCTTGAATACAAGTTTGATGAAATGAAATACATGAATCCTTCAAGTGGTACGAGGCATTATATCTCGAGTGCAAACCATAATACCGTCCATTCGGATTCGGCTATGGAATTTATGTCCGGGTTTCCATCAAATATACCACAAAAAAGGAACACATATTCCATTCACCCGAAATCACATCATATACTAATTAATAATATTCATGCGACGAAAATAAGTTACATGCTTTTCTATTTACATAACTTAAATTAAATATCACGCTAAAATAATTATCCATGCTAGATACCATAAAATACATTTTCTAAATCATTATTTCATGTGAATAAATTCAATAATATAAACCCTCAGGTCTAACCTTTTGTTTTGTCTCTCGGAAGTACGTTATATAGCCGTCGGAAAGGCTAAGACACCGTGATTCCACCGGTTCACTGTTTTGACATTTTTGCTCATTGTTTCGCTGTTTTGTCCGATGTTTCCACTTCGTTTCGCTGCGATTCAGGTCTCCACACTTAGCTCACTGGTTGTCAGTGAATTAGGAACTGTTTTGGTGGTTTTTTAGGGGTATTGAACTGCCGTTTGCTCAGTTTTTCAAAGACTTTCAAGTGCAGTTTTTTTGTTCACTGTTTCGGTGATTTTGTTCACTGTTTTTGAGTGTAGTGAGATGCTGTTTTGGCATGAGGAGTTGTGGACAACAGAACCTGGGCGACGCTTTTCTGTCCTAGGCTCGCGGCCTAGTTGGGTGTACGGAGTAGCCACGAGGGGCTAAACCGGAGAGTAATGGAGTCACCACCCGGTGTGAACCGGGACAAAGATTTAAGGCCGCACTCACCCCTCGTAAGGGAAGACCTCAAACCGTTGGGTTCGGAATGGTCCCTTACTTATGTCACTTGTAATAAAAGGATTTATGTAATAATTTAACCAGGCTTAAATAACATTTATTTCCAAAAATATCATGCTTCTAAATTCATATGCATACATCAACAAGTTCATCACAATATGCAACATCACATGGCAATCTCATGAACATATTTCAATCCTATGATATGGAAAACTAAGAACAACATAATCATGCTTGAGTACTATCTCATGAACCTATTAACCAAATAACATGCTAACAGCCTAATCATGCTCGAATACAATCCCAAGAACACATAGAATGGATAAATGCAGGGATACAAATAATACGGTTGGCTATATAACACAAGAAAGATCAACCAAGAGGCAATTATGCATGAATATGATAAGACAGACTCAGTTCAGTGTGTGCGCGTTCGTGTGGCGTTCGTAAACGCGTTCGAACGAAAATGAAACAGAATGCTCACGTTCGAGTAGCGTTCGTAAACGCGTTCGAACGGAAATGAAACAGAATGCTCACGTTCGAGTAGCATTTGATAACGCGTTCGAACGGAAATGAAACAGAATGCTCACGTTCGTATGGCGTTCGTAAACGCGTTCGAACGGAAATGAGACCTGATGCATGATAAGGCAAAAATGTATGCGCGTTCAAGTTATGTTCGTAAACGCGTTCGAACGGGAACAGACCTGATGCATGAAATAGGACGCAATACATAAACAACAAAATAAAGGGGCGCAGCGAAGTACTGACGTAAATGTGGCCTTTTGGGGCTCTTGATCTCTCAAAGAGAGGACCTTTAGACCAACATACTAAGCCCATGCGCGTCACATCACATCATGCATACAAATATAAAGACAATCATATTATTCTAAGTATGTCCGATTGAACGTATCTTGCATCCAACCGAACACACATCAACCGGCGCGGCAAAGCATCATGGTAAAAGGGCTTTAACCCCTCCCCATAGGGGATCTTTCATAGGGGATCTTTCATTCCACTTACTAAGCCCATGCGCTCGATTGAGTCATGCATACGAAAATAAAGACAATCATATCAAACTAGGTATGCTCGATTGAACGTATCTCGCATTCAACCGAACACACATCAATCAGTGCGGCAAAGCGTCGTGGTGAAGGATTTTAACCCCTCCAATTAGGGAACCTTTCATCGCACTTACTAAGCCCATGCACTCGATCATATCATACGGGAATAAGCAACATACAGAATTTAAATGACAAGAAATAAATAAATAAAAGCAACACAAAACAAGAGAAGGTGCCGTTTACTCAAGTGGTACGTGGAGTTGTATCCCAAGTACAGACCGCACTACAGTCCATTCGGATTTCGCTACGGAATTTACGTCTGGGTTTCCATCCTATATACCACAAGAGGCGACACTCTTCCATTTCATTCAAGCCACAACATGCATCCATAAACGACTCTCATGCGAATAGAATTCAATAATAATAACAAAAACGAATATAAACTAATGAAAAGGTACCCTCAGGTCTAACCTTTTAAATCACCTCTCGGATGTACGGTACACGATCGTCGGAAGGGTGGATGCTCCGCAACTCTCCCGGTTCACTGGTTCACTGTTCTCGTTCGTTGTCTTATTGTTTTGAGTCGTCGTTCTCCGTCTTTTGCTACCGTTTCCTTGTGGTTTCGCTGCCGTCTCCTCTTTATCTTTTGCTTACTCTTTTTGGGTGTGTTCTTCCTGTAATTTTTATGTGTGTTGTGTATGAGCTAGGGACTAGGGACTAGGGTTGAGAAGGTTGGTGAAGGGTTCTTTTTATAGGCAAAGGGTTGGGCTTGACAAGGAAAGGGATTTGGCTAATTGAAGAGGGATTTGATTTGGTTTGGTTAAGGGAAGTCCAAGATTGAGGGGGGGACAAATCTTGGCTAGATAGGGAAGGTTGAATATTTGATTGGCTTGGTTTAGGAATACAATATTTTAAGTTTGGGAATAATCTTATTAGATTGGGAATATAATTGGTTGATTGATTTTAATTAGGCATGATTATATTTTGATTTAGTATGTGATTTGTTTAATTTAGGCATGATTTTAGTTTAAGTTGGTAATTGTTTATTTTATGTTTGGTATATGTTTTATTTAATTATTTAATTATTTAATTAATTTAATTATTATCTTATTTAGTTAATGTTTTAATTAATATTTATTTATTTAAATTGGGATGTGTTTTATGGGCTTTGGGGGGCTAATTGGGCTGGATGTGAGGCTAGCAGCAAAACCAGAATTACCGACACCGTTCGAACGCTTCCTCGAACGCGGCACGAACGCCCGCAATCCGTTTGACGTTCGAACGTAAACACGAACGCAGCACTAACGAAAACAGTGAACCTTGTTTATTCTGAATTTCCCCTTCCGATGTCCGTTTCCCGTGACCTCCGTGACTTAAAAGGTAGTGTCTCCAAAATGAGACTCATCATAGGGACTTATGTGTAAAAATGTAGTGCCTACAGTCGCCCCCACTTTGATGGGACTTGTGTAATGTGCAACAGTGACAATCATATTAAAGTTTATGCAATGCATTTTCACTTACCTGGCTCGCCAGCTGCCGCTTGACTTACCATGTGTTGAGTTGAGTTGGTGATGTAGTGGACCTCGATCCTGGGACGTATCCCCATAACTGCAAGTGACTTGGGCCTTGGCCCTAGGAGTTATTCCAAAACTGAGATTTATTCTTGGATTCGTTCCAAAACTGAGATTTGTTCTCGGATTCATTCCAAAACTGAGATTCATTCTCGGATTTATTCCAAAACTGAGATTCATTCTCGGATTCATTCCGAAACTGAGATTCGTTCTCGGATTCCAAAACTGAGATTTATTCTTGGATTCGTTCCAAAACTGAGATTTGTTCTCGGATTCATTCCAAAACTGAGATTCATTCTCGGATTTATTCCAAAACTGAGATTCATTCTCGGATTTATTCCAAAACTGAGATTTATTCTTGGATTCGTTCCAAAACTGAGATTTGTTCTCGGATTCATTCCAAAACTGAGATTCATTCTCGGATTTATTCCAAAACTGAGATTCATTCTCGGATTTATTCCAAAACTGAGATTTATTCTTGGATTCGTTCCAAAACTGAGATTTGTTCTCGGATTCATTCCAAAACTGAGATTCATTCTCGGATTTATTCCAAAACTGAGATTCATTCTCGGATTCATTCCGAAACTGAGATTCGTTCTCGGATTCCAAAACTGAGATTTATTCTTGGATTCGTTCCAAAACTGAGATTTGTTCTCGGATTCATTCCAAAACTGAGATTCATTCTCGGATTTATTCCAAAACTGAGATTCATTCTCGGATTTATTCCAAAACTGAGATTTATTCTTGGATTCGTTCCAAAACTGAGATTTGTTCTCGGATTCATTCCAAAACTGAGATTCATTCTCGGATTTATTCCAAAACTGAGATTCATTCTCGGATTCATTCCGAAACTGAGATTCGTTCTCGGATTCCAAAACTGAGATTTATTCTTGGATTCGTTCCAAAACTGAGATTCATTCTCGGATTCATTCCAAAACTGAGATTCATTCTCGGATTCATTCCCAAACTGAGATTCGTTCTCGGATTCATTCCAAAACTGAGATTTATTCTTGGATTCGTTCCAAAACTGAGAGTCATTCTCGGATTCATTCCAAAACTGAGATTCATTCTCGGATTCATTCCCAAACTGAGATTCGCTCTCGGATTCATTCCAAAACTGAGATTCGTTCTCGGATTCATTCCCAAAACTGAGATTCGTTCTCGGATTCATTTCAAAACTGAGATTCATTCTTGGATTCATTCCAAAACTGAGATTCATTCTCGGATTCATTCCAAAACTCTGATGATGCGGGCCTCGGCCCTAGGATTCATTTCTGGATTCATTCCATAACTCTGACGATGTGGGCCTCGGCCCTAGGATTCATTCCCGGATTCGTTCCTGGATTCATTCCAAACTTTGATGATGTGGGCATCGGCCCTAGGATTCATTCCTGAAGTGCCATTCCCGGCTTGTTCATTCTCGAACGGTGTTTCCATTCTTGGAGTGCCATTCTTGGCTAAACTGATACTGATGCTGATGTGGGCCTCAACCCTGGGACTCATCCTCAAAACTGATACTGATGTGGGCCTCGACCCCAACTGATACTGATATGGGCCTCGCCCCCAGACTGATTCTGATATGGGCCTCGCCCCCAGACTGATACTGACGTGGGCCTCGCCCCCACTGATACTGATATGGGCCTCGCCCCCAGACTGATACTGATAAGGGCCTCGCCCCAATTGTTACTGACGTGGGCCTCGCCCCCAACTGATACTGATAAGGGCCTTGCCCCAAACTAATACTGATGTGGGCCTCGCCCTCAGACTGATACGGATGTGGGCCTCACCCCAAACTGATACTGTACTGTCGCTGCTTTTGGTTGACTTGCATTTGATGCTTTTTTTTTCTTTGTCTTTGTTGAAACCTGTGATTTACAAGACAAAACCAACACAAAAAGAATGCCAAAATACGTTACATGTATGCATGCATGCATGAATGAAGTTCTTATTCCGTTGGGTTAGGTTTTCTGCCAATTCCTCTGGTGATTGCTTGGTCTTTTCTTTCTCAAGCAAAGTACTTTTTCAATCTGTCTATGTCGATCAGCTCGGTGAACTCATTCTCTTATAGATCTGACAGTTTCACAGCCATGTTTCCCAATTTCTGAATGGCTATCCTGTCTCTTCTACTTGCTTCTCGTATTCTGAGTGTCACTGAATATCATAATAATAGGGTTGAATGCTTTTGTCAAATATACTCATGTTGCAGGTTGAGAATGGGAGATTCAGGTAAGTAAGCGAAATGAACTTCTTTATTATTGTTGAGAAAAGGTCCGAACATCAAACAAAATCAATGTCTTTATCAGAAATGCAAGGTCAAATGAACTAGGGGAAAACAGCACTGCCTTCTTCCTTGGCCTATGGTTCTTCATCATTGTCATCCCTTATCCCAATGTGAGAAGCTTGGTGGTTGAGGGTTGGGAGGACAAAGGTTTCAGGCAAGCCAAAGTTGATCATGGTGGTGGGACAGAGTGATAATTTGGTAGAGGATTCTTGTGTGTGCTGGGTTACTCTCTTTCTAGGTCAGGTATTTTGTGGGTGTCGATCAGGTCTTGGATCTCATGCCTAAGGCGGGGGCAGTTGTCAGTTTCGTGACCTTTTTGTTGGTGGAAGTAACAGAATAAGTTTAAGTCAAGGTAGTGGGGTACAGGGCTTGGAAGTGGTTTAGGTTCCAAGGGTTTCAGGAGTCCTTGCATCTTCAACTTTTCAAACACCTTTGATAGAGGCCTGCCAAGGTTGGAAAATTGCCTACTTCTGATGGCGGCAACCTTGGCGGTAGTGGGCCTTGTCTCAGAATGCCCCCCAAAATTCCTCTTATTCTGGCCATAAAACTTCCGGTTCTCGGCCTCCTCTTCTTCAATGTCCATGACAGTTTCCCTCAGCTGTCGGAAATCCGTAATCATTGAAGTCATCCTCCTCAACTTGCCATAGATCGAGGGCTTGGTGCCCTTAATGTTCATTTTAATCTGGTCCTTCTCAGAGGGCCGAGTCTGCATCTTCAGAAGCTGGCTTCTCCAGCGATCCACATACTCTTTGAAACTTTCCTCTGGCTTCTGCTTAGTGTTCTCCAAATCACGGAGTGACAAGTCAATCTCCAAGTCTGTAATATACTGCTTCAAAAAAGCATCAGCTAGTTCTTTCCAATCTTCCTTAACCTTCTTCTCAAGGCTATGATACCAAACCACAGGTGCCCCCTCGAGTGACATCCCAAACATCTTTTGGACTTGGCGCTGTGATAGGCCCACTGAACTCATGACTGAGACATATTGCTGCAGATGGACTCTCGGGTCTCCATTCCCATTAAACTTGGTCATGTCGGGCATTCTGAACTGAGCAGGCAACTGTTCCTCAAAGGTCATCGCCTCATAGTCTAGTAAGTCTTCATCCTTACCCTTCATCTTATGGGTAACAGACTCTACCTGGTCACGGAGTTTCTGCAATTCTGTCTGAGACCCAACGTTCTCCCAGTGGCATAATCAGCCATATCATCATCAAAAGCGGGGATGTCATCCCCCAACCCATTCGGAGTCTCCTCACGTCTTACATTCTCAGAGTTTCCCCCAGCACGGGGCACAGCCATATTTGTCATGGCAGTAGTTAGGGCTTGCAACTGTTCGGTAATCTTGGCTAAACCGCTTTCCAACTGATCTATCAGGGATACCTCATTATCGGATGTACTCATATCTGTTACCGGTCTTTTGGTGAGTCTTCCCTCTTCCCTAACCCAACGGGAGTCTATGATGGCTTTTAAAACACAAGGGGTTAGCATGATGTATGTATGCATGGGGTGCATGAGATGCATGTAACATATATAATATACTAAATCAATTAAAATTTTCACACAAATCGGCCCGTTATCATTTTAGAATCTTTCGGGCTAATCGTCATAGAAGTGAACCCATCCCAGTTTAAATGGCCCAATGAGTTCACATCTCATGACAAAGTGCCCGACTAAACCCGAATGATAACGTTCTGAACACAATCACAAAGTGGCCCATCAATCACTTAGAAGCCTTTGGCCCAATAGTCATGAAATACGTTCTTGTCCCAGTTTAAATGGCCCAACAAGCCCATATCCCATGATAAATGGTCCAAATGGATCCAAACAACGATGTTCCCAAACACAAGCATAGAAGAAAGATAATGCAAACGTAATAATTTCTACAGTATGGCCCATCAACATTTCAGAAGCTTTGGGCCTAATAGTCATAAGGTACAAACTTGCCCCAGTTTAAATGGCCCAACAAGCCCGCATTTCTGACAATAGTCCAACTGCATCCAAATGAGGATGGTCCACAAGCACATACTCAAGGAACTAATTGCTAGTTTAGCCAACCCGGTCTATGGGTGGGTTAGTAAGAGTATAGACAAAGGCTCTCACCGGCGAAGGATGGCCCACAACTAGGTCTCCCCACTCAAGGGTTCGAGCAACCAAGTGAGCGCACCCTTTTTTTATACACTAAGGTACTTGACAGACTGTCAAATGGATTTCCCGTTGTAAATCCCCCAGAGGGAAGGTGGAGCGAGGCTCACTTAAATACCCAAGCCTCTTAGGCTCTTATCGCTTGTTGTCAGGAATAAACAACGAGTCATCCAAATTAGTCCATCACAATAGGCTACGAGTAGATGGCTATCTAGGTGCCTTCACAGCTTTTCCTTCTAGAAAGGTAGTGAATGAAGGAAGACACCAAACCATTACCTAGCCTAAAAATGCCTTTGATTAAACCCTCACTTTATCCACTATAAAAACGGTCAATTAAAACATAAATCCAAACATCACAAGTCAATATTTCGGGGCCAATTCTCTATCCCCAGTGGAGTCGCCAGACTGTGGGAACACAGGAAACCTGGGTGACGCTTTTCTGTCCTAGGCTCGCGGCCTAGTGGGAGTACGGAGTAGCCACGAGGGGCTAAACCGAAGAGTAATGGAGTCGCCACCCGGTGTGAACCGGGACAAAGATTTAAGGCCGCACTCACCCCTCGCAAGGGAAGACCTCAAACCGTTGGGTTCGGAATGGTCCCTTACTTATGTCACTTGTAATAAAAGGATTTATGTAATAATTTAACCAGGCTTAAATAACATTTATTTCCAAAAATATCATGCTTCTAAATTCATATGCATACATCAACAAGTTCATCACAACATGCAACATCACATGGCAATCTCATGAACATATTTCAATCCTATGATATGGAAAACTAAGAACAACATAATCATGCTTGAGTACTATCTCATGAACCTATTAACCAAATAACATGCTAACAGCCTAATCATGCTCGAATACAATCCCAAGAACACATAGAATGGATAAATGCAGGGATACAAATAATACGGTTGGCTATATAACACAAGAAAGATCAACCAAGAGGCAATTATGCATGAATATGATAAGACAGACTCAGTTCAGTGTGTGCGCGTTCGTGTGGCGTTCGTAACGCGTTCGAACGAAAATGAAACAGAATGCTCACGTTCGAGTAGCGTTCGTAAACGCGTTCGAACGGTAATGAAACAGAATGCTCACGTTCGAGTATCGTTTGATAACGCGTTCGAACGGAAATGAAACAGAATGCTCACGTTCGTATGGCGTTCGTAAACGCGTTCGAACGGAAATGAGACCTGATGCATGATAAGGCAAAAATGTATGCGCGTTCGAGTTTGTGTTCGTAAACGCGTTCGAACGGGAACAGACCTGATGCATGAAATAGGACGCAATACATAAACAACAAAATAAAGGGGCGCGGCGAAGTACTGCCGTAAAGGTGGCCTTTTGGGGCTCTTGATCTCTCAAAGAGAGGACCTTTAGACCAACATACTAAGCCCATGCGCGTCACATCACATCATGCATACAAACATAAAGACAATCATATTATTCTAAGTATGTCCGATTGAACGTATCTTGCATCCAACCGAACACACATCAACCGGCGCGGCAAAGCATCGTGGTAAAAGGGCTTTAACCCCTCCCCATAGGGGATCTTTCATTCCACTTACTAGCCCATGCGCTCGATTGAGTCATGCATACGAAAATAAAGACAATCATATCAAACTAGGTATGCTCGATTGAACGTATCTCGCATTCAACCGAACATAAATCAATCGGTGCGGCAAAGCGTCGTGGTGAAGGATTTTAACCCCTCCAATTAGGGAACCTTTCATCGCACTTACTAATCCCATGCACTCGATCATATCATACGGGAATAAGCAACATACAGAATTTAAATGACAAGAAATAAATAAATAAAAGCAACACAAAACAAGAGAAGGTGCCGTTTACTCAAGTGGTACGTGGAGTTGTATCCCAAGTACAGACCGCACTACCGTCCATTCGGATTCGGCTACGGAATTTACGTCTGGGTTTCCATCCTATATACCACAAGAGGCGACACTCTTCCATTTCATTCAAGCCACAACATGCATCCATAAACGACTCTCATGCGAATAGAATTCAATAATAATAACAAAAACAAATATAAACTAATGAAAAGGTACCCTCAGGTCTAACCTTTTAAATCACCTCTCGGATGTACGGTACACGATCGTCGGAAGGGTGGATGCTCCGCAACTCTCCCGGTTCACTGGTTCACTGTTCTCGTTCGTTGTCTTATTGTTTTGAGTCGTCGTTCTCCGTCTTTTGCTACTGTTTCCTTGTGGTTTCGCTGCCGTCTCCTCTTTATCTTTTGCTTACTCTTTTTGGGTGTGTTCTTCCTGTAATTTTTATGTTGTTGTGTGTATGAGCTAGGGACTAGGGACTAGGGTTGAGAAGGTTGGTGAAGGGTTCTTTTTATAGGCAAAGGGTTGGGCTTGACAAGGAAAGGGATTTGGCTAATTGAAGAGGGATTTGATTTGGTTTGGTTAAGGGAAGTCCAAGATTGAGGGGGGACAAATCTTGGCTAGATAGGGAAGGTTGAATATTTGATTGGCTTGGTTAGGAATACAATATTTTAAGTTTGGGAATAATCTTATTAGATTGGGAATATAATTGGTTGATTGATTTTAATTAGGCATGATTATTTTGATTTAGTATGTGATTTGTTTAATTTAGGCATGATTTTAGTTTAAGTTGGTAATTGTTTTATTTATGTTTGGTATATGTTTTATTTAATTATTTAATTAATTAATTATTATCTTATTTAGTTAATGTTTTAATTAATATTTATTTATTTAAATTGGGATGTGTTTTATGGGCTTTGGGGGGTTAATTGGGCTGGATGTGAGGCTAGCAGCAAAACCAGAATTACCGACACCGTTCGAACGCTTCCTCGAACGCGGCACGAACGCCCGCAATCCGTTTGACGTTCGAACGTAAACACGAACGCAGCACTAACGAAAATAGTGAACCTTGTTTATTCTGAATTTCCCCTTCCGATGTCCGTTTCCCGTGACCTCCGTGACTTAAAAGGTAGTGTCTCCAAAATGAGACTCATCATAGGGACTTATGTGTAAAAATGCAGTGCCTACAGGAGTGAGGGTTAAATGAGGCAGTTTGTGCACTGGATTGAGGGGGTAAATGAGGGTGATTTAGCTAGGTGTGAGTTTCAGAGGCTAAATGGGGCTGTTTTGCGTGAACTATAGGGCCTGTAATGAGGCTGTAATGGGGCTGGTTATGCGTGAGTTCTAGGGCTGAACTGAAGTAGTTTATGCATGAGGTTCAGGTCTATAATGAGGCAGTTTGGGGCGTGTTTGAAGGGGCTGTGTTGAGGGAAAAATGCGTGTGTTTGAGGGGCAGTGAGGGAGTGTTTCCGGGGTTGAATTAAGACTAATCTAGAGGCAGTGTTCGCTGGTTGTGATGAGCTAATTCCAATGGGCTAATGCGCTGATAATGAAAGGCTAAATGGAAGTGATATGTGCGTGAACAAGGGCAGTGAAGGATGTCAGTGTATGCACTGATGATGAAAGGCTAAATAGAAGTGATGTGTGCGTGAACAAGGGCAATGAAGGATGGCAGTGTATGAGCTGATTGGAGGCAGTGAAGGAAAGGCTTGGGCGTGACTTGTAGAGAGGACAATGGGCTGTTTTGTGTTCTCTAAAATGCTAAGTGCTTGATCAATGTGTGCTAGGTGTTTCAAGGTAGGAATATGGTAGTTTATGTAGGAAACTAAAGTAAGCATTAATTAGGTAGGCCAAGGGTAATTAATTTGATACTTTGCTTTGTTGAAAATGGAGGAAAGGTTGATGTATAATGGTGACCTTAGTTGACAAGGAATGAAAGGTGGTTTGAAAATGAAGAAAAGGAAATGGAATTGTGATGGGCGTAGGGTTCATGGTATAAATGGTGTGGGGTTGATCAATTAATGTCTTGGAAATTTGGTGTCAGGTAAAAATGAGGTCAAAGGTGTAAAACAAGCTTGGTAAAAGGGTGAATCTTGTTTGAATAGTGCATGGAGGGTGAAATTGTTTTTCATGGGCGTGGGCTTATTGGTTGGTGGGCTTGGTGTTTTATTTGTTTTGGTTTCATGGGCTTTGGATGTGGGTTTTGGTGTTTAGGTGAGCTTAGAGTGGTTTGCGGGGATTTCGGGTCAATGATATGCCTCGAAATGAAGATTCAACAAGCGAACTCCGAGCGAATTCAACGAATTAAAACCAATGATATGTCAATTCTTGACTTGTCCTTTCTGACGACCGTTTTCTGCGACTTCCCTGACTTAAAGGTAGTGCCTCCTTACGAGACTCATCATCGGGTTTGGTATGCAAAAATGCAATGCCTACAACAAGGAAATAGTTGATATTGGTCATACAACTCCAGTCTTTGTGTGGGTTTGCGGGAGTATAGACAGACTCTCGCTGGTGAAGGATTGCCCATAACTAGGTCTCCCCACTCAAGGGTTCGAGCAACCAAGTGAGCGCACTTTTTTATACCTTACGGTACGTTCCAACGAGTTATGGTGCGTGATTGACTGTCAAATGGATTTCCGTTGTAGATTCCCCAGAGGGAGAGCAGAGCAAACTCTCTTAAAAACCCAAGCCTCTTAGGCTCTTATCGCTTGGTGACATGAATAAACAATGAGTCCTCCAAATTAGTCCGTCATAATAAGCTACGAGTACATGATTATCTAGGTGCCTTCACAACTTTTCCTTATAGAAAGGTAGTGAATGAAGGAAGACACCAAACCATTACCCATCCTTAAAAGTGCCTTTGATTAAACCCCTTTTAACCCATAATAGACATTATTTTAGGGCCGATTCTCTATCCCTAGTGGAGTCGCCAGACTGTAGGACATAGATGTTGGACGACGCTGTTCCGGGCTCGCGGCCTGATTGGGAGTACGAAGTAGTCCGCATGGGACTAAACCAGAGAATAATGGAGTCGCCACCCGGTGTGAACCGGGAAAATGATTTAAGGCCGCACTCACCCCTCGCAATGGAAGACCTCAAACTGTTGGGTTCGGAATGGTCCCTTACTTATGCCACTTGTAATGAAATGATTTGTGCAATAATCTAACCAAGACTAAGCAACATATATTTCCAAGGATAATTTACTCCTAAGTTCGCATGTATAGAATAAATCATCATAACGGCAACATATGATTTCATAAACACATTAAATCGATAAACACGACAATATGAGCAAACATAAATATATGAGAGACATAATTAAGTTTCTAGTGCGAAAGGAACAATCATGGAAGCAATCATGTATGAGAATTTAATGGAAGAGACAAGCAGGCATGAAACGGGATGTAACAGAAGAAATATCGTTCGTGGAGCGTCTGATAACGCGTTTGAACGGGACAAGACCTGATGCATGATAAAATAAAAATATACGCGTTCGAGTAGCGTTCGTAAACGTGTTCGAAAGGTAAACAAAAGGTTCGCGTTCGTGTAGCGTTTGATAACACGTTCGAACGGGGCAAGACCTGATGCATGATAGAATGACGCAAACACATACATAGATAAGCAAATGCACAATGTAGGACCTCGTGTACCCGATTGAACACATTTCACATTCAATCGAGTGTACCTCATCCGGTGCGGCAAAAAATCATGGTAAAGGTAGCCTTTAGGCATTTTCCTACGAATAGAGGACCTTTAATCCACCCTAGTTAGCCCATGCGCACTAGAATACCATATATGCGTAAATATAGCAATAATGTGCAAATGGTAAATGACATAATAAAAGGCGCGGCAAAACATCTTGGTAAAGGTAGCCTTTAGGCATTTTCCCTCGAATAGAGGACCTTTAATCCACCCTAGTTAGCTCATTCGCATTAGAATACAAATACATTCGTAAATAGAACAATGAATGGCCAAAAATTCAATGACATAACAAAAGGCGCGGCAAAACATCGTGGTAAATTTAGCTTTTAGGCATTTTCCCTCGAATAGAGGACCTTTAATCCACCCTAGTTAGCCCATGCGCATTATATTACTATGCATGCAAATGAATAAGACAATAATGTGGAACTCTGGATGTGCGATTAAACATATCTCACATTCAATCAAACATATTTCGTCCGGCGCGGCAAAATATCATCGTAAAGGTAGCCTTTAGGCACTTTCCCTCGAATAGAGGACCTTTAATCCACCCTAGTTAGCCCATGTGCACCGCATCATCAATACACAAACAAATAACGTACATAAAGTAAGTGGTGGAATGTAAAAATGTAAATAATAGACAAACAAGATAAAATAAAGTGAAACATGTGCCGTTTGCTCAAGTGGTACGTGGAGTTGTCTCCCAAGTACAGACCGTACTACCATCCATTCAGATTCAGCTACGGAATTTACATCTTGGTTTTGATCCGATATACCACAAGAGGCGACACATTTTCCCATCATTTAAAGGCCACAACATGCATCCACAAACGACTCTCATGCGAAGAAAATAAATAAAACAATTAAAAGACGAATGAAAATAAATAAGAAATGCCCACAGGTCTAACCTTTTAAAATCGTCTCTCGGAAGTACGGTACACGGTCGTCGGAAGGGTTGATGCTCAGCAACTCCTCCAGTTCACTGGTTCAACATTTTCCTTCACTGTTTTGCTGTTCGGGCTGCTGTTTTCACACCATTTTTCTATTTTTTTCGCTGTATTTTTTGGTTACTATTTCGGGGTAATTTTGGACTGTTTTAGGTAGTTTGGGGCGTGCAGTTCGGGACTGTTTTGGGCTGACTTCAAAGTTATTTATTCACTGTTTTGGCTGTGTGTAGGGGCTGTTTCTGTGTGGTTTTAAGGTGGTTTTCGGGACTGTTTTGGGCTGACTTCAGGCAGTGTTTTAGGCATGAAATATGGGCTGTTGTTTTGGTGAGTTTTGAGGGGGGTTTTTGTGCAGTTTTTGATGTAGTTTTAGGTCAGTTTCTGGACTGTTTTAGGGTATTTTTTAAGGGTGAAACTTGCAGCAAACTGGGCAGTGGTGACTGGGCAGTGTGTGACAGTTTTTGTGGCCGTGAGGGGGGCTTATGGGGCTCGGTTTTGGGCAGTGAGAGAGGCTTGAACTGGGCAGTAAGGGGGCTGTTTATTTGCGTGAGTTTGAGGCAATTTGTGGGGCTATTATTTGCGTGAGTTTGAGGCAGTTTGTGGAGGCTGATGAAGGCTATGTGAGTGGGCTGTGAGTTGACCGAGAGGAGTGTGACAGTCTGTGTTGTTCACATTACTTGTTGATGATGAAGGGTAATGTGCTGAGTGAGGGACGCTTGTAGGTTGGGTGTATGGCGTGAGGTCAAGGCTAATGGCGTGTTAAGTGGAGTTGAAGGGCAGATTAGGGTGCGATGTGTGTATGGTGCGTGAGGGGGGTGCTGAACGAGAAGGGTTTGATGGATGATTCGTGGTCTTTGGTTTATGAGATTAGAGAGAGATGGAGGGCTGGTGGCGTGGTTATTTTCATGATGGGCTGTTGTTTGTCATTCAAGGAGCTGGTCGGTGTGAGTGTCTTTTGTTGTTCTATGAGAAGCCTACGTGAGGGCTATTGGCGTGGCTGTGAAGGGTTTTTTACCGAGTGGTAATCTGATGAAGAGGGTCTTCACGTGGCTTTTATATAGGTGCCAAGTGCATGTAGGGTTTAGTGGCTTTGTTGATTCTAAGGCACGTGCTCCTCTTGGTAAACATGTGCCTGATTCTCTTCCTCAACCTAATCACGCAAAGGCTGCTGAAGTAAAGGCTGCCGTTGCTTCTAAGGCTGAGGAATTTGGTCCCAAGATTGGCAAGGGAAACAACGAAACTGGAAAGAGATCTTGGGCTGATAAAGTCCGAGCTTCTTCGGCAAAATCAAGGTTTTGCTTGGAAAGTGACCTGGCACAAGAACATGGGCGTGAGTCTTATTCAATGCCTGATGAGCTCATTGAGGAAGATTTTGGAGATTGGACTCGTTGTTTGGTGGGATTTATTCCGGGATCTTCTTTTCCTTTTTATGCTGCTCGGTCTATTGCGATGCGGGAATGGAAGTGTTATGGGATTGAGTCTGTCTTCTCCTATGGGGACTTCTTCATTTTCCGATTTCCAAATGAGGAAAGGGTTCAAGAGGTGTTGGCAGATGGGCCTTGGCTTTTTGGAGGGAAGTATATGATGCTTCAACAGTGGAAGGCTTGCTTTGTGTTTGACAAAAGTAAGCTCTCTAAGGTACGGTCTGGGTAAAATTGAAGGGCTTGCCTTTTACTTTATGGTCCAATAAAGCTTTGAGCTTTGGCGGCTGGAATTGTCGGCAAACCTTTGTTCCTGTGATAGGGCTCTACTCATGAACGCTCTAGGCTCTCCTATGCCAGAGTGTGTGTTGAAGTTGATGCTAGTAAACCGTTATGTGCATAGTTTCACTCTGAACTGTAAGCTCTCTCCTGTATCCAATTCGGGTTGGGTGGAATATGAATGGAAGCCTCAACGGTGCCAAAATGCTGTGTGTATGGGCATAATTGTGCAGTGAAGGTTTTGTGAATGATGAAAAGGTTGTGGGAGTTCAGTTGGAAGACAGAAGGTTTGGAGAGTTTGAAGCTGGTGGGGCAGCAGTCTGTGGAGGGTCTGCAGGATAGTCAGAGAGCTGGTGGGTTCTGATGGAGGGCAGATGGCTGTGGAGGGTCTGTGGAGGGTCAGGTCATGGAGGTCAGCAAGTGGAAGGTCAGAAAGAGGGAAGGACTGTTTGGGCGGATCTGGTGTGGGTCTGAAGACTCCTGGTGGAGATATAGCTGACTGTTGGTGCCCTTAGGACTCTTGATGTTCTAGGTACTTCAAAAGTTCATGAACTGAAGAGTGACATTATTCCTGTTCAGCAGGAGTTTTGCAGAGTAGAGGGGGTTTCTGATCCCTCAAGTAGTAATGATATGGTGACTCCTCAAGCTATGGTGCCTGTGAATCGGAAAGGAAGTGTTGCCTCTCCTGGATCTGATTTACAAAAAGCTCTAGCTTCTTTTGAAGCTTCCTGTGCTCTTGTGGGGGTTGAATTGCCCAGTTGGGAAAAGAGAGAGTTCGACTCCCTAGGGTTAATTCCTTTTGATAGGAATGATCTGGATTCGGTTGGAGACTCTATTCCTTCAGAAGGCTTGGTGGATGATGAGGGAGTTCTTGTGGTGAGCCCAATCCTAGCAGTGGGAGATACGGAAGGGGTTTGTCATGTGAATAAGAGAGCTTCTCTAAGCAGTGGAGGACATTCCAAGTTGACTCTTGGTGATTTTCCTTGGGTCTTTGGAAGAAACTTCTTGTGCTTCCAACCTCTTAAGCACAAGAATAAGGGGAAGAAGAAGGTGGGGGTTTACCCCAAACTCGTTCTCGCAAGTCATTCCAACCCCAATGATTGGGTGTTGGAATATTAGGGGCCTTAATAGCCCCGGAGCTGTTATGGCAGTGAAGAAACTGATCAGTGCAAATCGTCTTCTAGATTTCGTTGGCCTTCTGGAAACTAAAGTTGCTTTAGCTAATGTGGATTCAGTAATGAGCAGATGTACTCCGGGCTGGGATTTTTTCTCCAATGCTACCGCTGGCCTTCCTGCTCGTTATATATTGCTTGGAACCCTCATGTTTTCAACATAGGGATCGGCTTATTTCTGACCAAAGAATCACTTGCTGGGTAGAGGATTTTAACAGAGCCTCAATTTTGCTCTTAGTATTGTTTATGGCCACAATAACGCCACTCAAAGGAGAGACTTATGGCGGTACCTTCGGGACGATCATTTACTGTGTAATATGGAATCTTGGGTTGGATGGGGGATTTTAATGATCTGCTTCATCCTCTGGTGACAGAGTAGGGGCAATCTTGAGTGGCCTTTAGGCCCTCAGGATTTTTCTTCTTGCCTCCAAGATATTGAGATGGGCGAACTTCCTTCTTTGGGTCTCAAGTATACTTGGCATAATGGCAGACTTGGTTCTGACTCCATTCTCCGGAAGATTGACTGGGCTTTTGGTAATTCCTTCTGGCTTACTTCCCATCAGCTTGTTGTTGCGGACTTCCTCCAAGAATTCACTCTGATCACTCGCCTATTGTTCTGAGAAGCTCTAGTATTCCTGAGAAGACCAGCAGCCCCTTCAGTTCCTCAATATTTGGGCTGATCATGATGATTTTTTCCTATTGTAAGGCAGGCTTGGCAGAAGTTTGTCCCTGGGGATCCTATGTATCGATTCACTATGAAACTGAAAGGGCTCAAGAACGATCTCAGGAATTTGCACAAAACAAATTTCAGTGGGATCTCTGGAAGAGTAGAAGCTGTCGGAAGGAGTGGATTAACTCCCAAGTTAGACTTGATAATTCTCCTTTTGACCAGGCTATCATCAATGAGGAACGAGCCTTATCTAAGCTTTATTTTAAGCTTAGTCGTGAGGAGGAATCCTTTTTCAAAACAGAAATCCAGGGTGAATTGGCTGAATTAGGGGATCAGAATACAAAATTTTTTCATAAAACTTTGGTTCACAGACAAGCTCGTAACCGTATGCACAGGTTGGAGTCTGAAGATGGTATAGTTCATACCTCCATTGAGGCTATGGGTACCCATACGGTTGCCTATTTCTCTAATCTTTTCTCTGCCCCTGGTTCGGTTGATCTTGAAGATGCTAGCCAATTCTTTCTGCATCAGATCCGCGCAGAGGACTTTGGAATGCTTGAAGCTGGCATTCAGGATGATGAAATAAAATGTGCTCTCTTTGGCATTTCTGATGACAAAGCTCCAGGTCCGGATGGTTTCTCAGCCTATTTTTTTAAGAAATGCTGGGAGATTGTTGGTCCGGATCTTCTTTCTGCCGTAAAACATTTCTTTGCTACGGGAATTATGCCGAAGTGTGTAAATGCCACCCGTATTGCCCTTGTTCCTAAGGTTGATCGTCCAAGGACGCTGAGTGACTATAGACCTATTTCTTGTTGCAATGTTTTCTATAAATGCATCTCCAAGATCTTGGCTAATAGATTCAAAAGGTTCTGCCTTCTATTATTAGTCCTACCCAATCGGCATTTGTTCCAGGGAGACAAATTATTGATAATGTTTTGCTTTCCCAGGAACTCTTGAGAAGCTACCACTGGATGGCCCCCCTCGGGTTGCCCTTAAGGTGGATATCCGCAAGGCTTTTGATACGGTGAGTTGGGAATTTCTTTTAGTCGGCTTGGAAGCTGTGGGGCTGTGGGGCTGCCTTCTCGTTTTATTGATTGGATTAAAGCTTGCCTTACCACTCCTTACTTCTCGGTGGGGATCAATGGAGATTTATTTGGCTTCTTCAAAGCTTCTAGAGGTGTTCGGCAAGGAGATCCCTTGTCCCCTTATCTCTTTGTTTTAGCTATGGAAGGTTTGCATGGGATTCTCCATAAAATGACCTCTGATCCTGGCTTCCATTATCATTCCAGATGTGTTAAGGGAAAGATTACCCATTTGTGCTTTGCCGATGACTTGCTTATGTTTTGCAAAGGAACTGAATCTTCCCTGGCTGTTTACAAAAATGCCCTAGTGTTTTGCCAAGCTCTCTGGTTTGGAGGCTAACAGCCATAAAAGTCGCATTTTTGTCTCTAAATTAGACATGGATGAGGGAGTGTAAGCTACAAAGGGCCATTGGGTTTCAGGTAGGGGATCTACCCATCAAATATTTGGGTGTTCCCCTCCTAACTACCCGCTTAAAACATCGTGATTGTCAGCTGTTACTGGACAAAATGTTAAGCAGAATCCAACTTTGGACTTCTTCCTCCTTGTCATATGCAGGAAGGTTGCAATTGATCAAGTCAGTATTATTTTCCATCCAAGTTTATTGGAGTTCTATTTTCCTTCTCCCCCAATCGGTGGTAAGGCGAATCGAAAGTATTCTTTCTTCTTTTTTATGGAAAGGTCTGGTGGCCGCAGGATCAGCAAAAGTTGCTTGGGCTTCTCTGTGTTACCCGAAGGAGGAGGGTGGTTTGGGTATAAAACGCATTAAGGATTGGAATAGAGCGGCTGTTCTCAAGCACACTTGGAGAATCCTCACTGACACTGAATCTGTTTGGGCTTCCTGGATCATGATGTGATTCTTAAGAGGCGCTCCTTTTGGGCTGTTACTCCAACCTCTAATTCTTCTTGGATGTGGAAGAAATTCTCAAAAGCAGAGATTGGTGCAGGAACTTGTTTCAAACTCGGATTGGTAATGGGCAGATGGCCTTCCTTTGGAGAGACTTTTGGCTACCTACTGGCCCAATTTGCAACCAGTTTAGCTTCAGGATGTTAAGCCAGACTGGGCTCCCCCGATGCCAAAGTTGCGGATATTATTTGGATAGTTTGTTGGTTGGAGTTTTCTGATAGCTTCCCTGCTCTTCAAGAAGTCTGGAATTCAATCAATTTCACCCCTTCTTTGGAGGAGCAAGACACTCATATTTGGAAAGGTTGCAGCTCAAACACCTTTTCTGTTAGCAGTGCTTGGGACATCTTGAGGAATAGAAGAAGTGCTAGCACAATTCATCATCTTTTATGGTTCCCTGGGCATATTCCCAGACATTCTTTCATCTTATGGCTGGCTACCCTGGGAAGGCTGCACACTATGGATAGGCTTGCTAAGTTTGGTGTCACACCAAACACCTCCTGTGTTCTGTGTTTCTCTAGTACAGAATCTCATAATCACTTATTCTTTGATTGTAGCTTTTCCAAGGAAGTCTGGTGGTGTCTCTCTCTAGTCTCGGATTCTTTGGCCGAATTTAGATTGGCCTTCTCTCATTCGCTGGGCTGTGGTTAAAATCAAGAAGAAGGGTGAACCAAACTGCCTTATTGCTAGAATCCTTTTAGGCGCTGCTGTCTACTATGTTGGTATATGAAAGGAATAGGCGTGTTTTTGATGGGGAAGTTGGCACGGTTACTCAGGTAGCCAAAGAAAAGAAATTTGCATACTGTGAGGACTAGGTTGGCTTTTCTGAATGATAAATGTGCCCTTCCAGACCATATCAAAAGTGCTTGGAATTTGTCTGCTGATAGGGACCCTGATTGATGGTCTTAGGAGCTTGCTGTTTGCTTCCTCTTGCTCCTGTGCTGGTCGCTGTGGGTTATTGGAGTTTAGGGCTGCAATGGGCGATATGGGACTGAGGAGTTTGGAGGTTTGGCTTTGTGCTTTTGTTATTCCGTTTTGGTGGGAAGCTGCTGAGGTTTCTAGGCTTTGTGGGACTTAATTTAGGGGCTGGTTTTTGCCCTGTTTTTGTTTCTTCTCGTGGATCCTTGCCCAGTCTTCCTGGGAGCTGGCCTGATTCGGTTTTGGCTGATGCCTTGGTGGAATCTGCATTGATGATGCCTTGGCCTCGGTGGCTTGGTTTTGCTTGTTTGAGTTGGGGTTACCCCTCTGTTTTAATCGATGTGGGATTTGGCCCTGCTCTTGTTTCTGCTTTGGAGCTGGTTGGGCTCGTGGGCCTGCTTGTGGCTTGAGCTAATTTTTCTGCGGCAAGTTGGCTTGTTTTATTCTTTGTTTTGGGCTGTTTGGAGGCTGAAGTGGCCTTGGGTCTAGTTTGCTTTTGGCGTTTGGCAGCCTTCTGCTTGTGGTTAGATCCTTGTTTTTGCTGCTGCACTCTTGATCCTGTTTTGGGCTTGTGAGTTGGTTGGTGTGGGTGATCGTAATTGCCCTGGTTTGTTGTGGAGCTAAGGGTTTTGTTGACTGCTGTGTTAATGCTGCAATAGGCGATGTGGGACTGAGGGGTTTTGGGGGTCTTCCTTCTCCTCTGCTGCTGCTTTTCCTGCTGTGTGTTTTCTGCAGCTTGTGGGCTGATTTTGGCCTGTCACTGCTCTGGTTGGCGTTTTGTGCCTCTGGACTTTTTGCAAATTCTTGTGCTTGTTTGCCTTTCTTGGGCTTGTATTTGACCTGTTAGTTTTTTGCTGTTGGCCGTGTATTTTGGCCGTGTTTGTTTTTCGGCTTCTTGCTGCTTGTGCGCTTTTAGCGCTTTCCTGGGGGATGCCCCTTGTACAATTGTACAAAATCTTCTTTTGGAATATACTTGTAATCTTTTCCAAAAAAAAAGGGTTTATGAGCTGTTGAAGGCTAGTTTGGTTCGTGAGGGATGGGGTTTCATTTGGTTTGCTCTCCTCACTGTGAAAGAGATGAAGGTTGTGTCTATTTGTCTGAGGTTAGAGATAGATGAAAGGTGTGTGTCTGCGTTTTGGGAAATTAGGTTTTCTTATGTTTGGTTTATTGTGTTTGTGCCGTGAGAGTACCTAGTGCGTGAGGGTTCGGTGAGGGGGCAGTTTTTACTTTGTGTAAGGGATGTGAGGCTGACTGTTGTGGTGGCTTAGCATGAAGTGTGTTGGGTGGCTGGTGCGAGTTTATGAGGGTTGTAGCGTGCGTAGAGAACCCAGCCGAGGGATGTGCCTAGGGTTTGTCTTTTTGTGAATGGCTCATGTGCTCATGGTTTTATTCTACGTGGGGTGCCTTTTGTTTTGTTGAAAGTGATCAGGGAGAGACTTGTGGCGCGCAGGCTGAGTGAAGGGTCGAGAGAGATAAGGGTTTATTAGGGTTTGTGACTTATGGTGGTTGATGGAGAGAAGGAGAGAGAGATGGTTGTCTATTGTTTTTCTTTTGGTGTCGTGAGTGTCTGCCTTATCTGTGTTTGTTCAGGGTTTGTGCTTGAAGAGAGCAGGGAATTGGCTGGTTAGGGTTTGCCGAGAGAGAGATGAGAGGGATCAGTGGAGGTGTTTAAGATTAGGGTTATTCTGTTGTGGGTTGCCGTGAATAGTTGGAAGCCGCGTATCTCTAGGGAGGTGGAGCCGTGAGGAGTGAGATCAATTAGCCAGAGGAGTTTAGGGTTTTGTATTATTTTATAGTTACAAGCTAGGGTTAGGGTGGTGCATGAGATTTTAAAATAAGGAAACAAAAATCAATTAAATGAGATGGATTTGATTAGTTAAAAAAAGGAAAGGATAATTGTAATTTTGGTGGGGAATTTCTTTAAATTGGTGAGTGAATTAATTAAATTTAGGAAGGAATTTAATTTAATTGGAATTTAATTTAATTAGAATTTAATTTAATTAGGAATTTAATTTAATTAGGAATTTAATTTAATTAGATTTTAATTTAATTTAATTTCAATTTAATTGGTTTTAATTTTAATTTGTTGGATTGGGCTTGGGTGAGATAGGCTTGGTGTGTGTCTTGCGGGGGTTTTGTTGGACAATTATGACCCATATCGTCACTATTTGTATAGATCATGGTGTTGTTGTACAAATTAACTATGTGACAAAGGAGATTGCACTCTTATCATTTATGATTAGATCACCAAGATGTATAAATGATAGGAGGTCCATATGATTAGTTCCTGGATTGAGAATGATATGAGACAGTATCAGTCCATGAAGGTATAATCATTAAATATCCATAGTCAGAGTATTATCGAGATTGGACATCGATAAATACGTAAAAGACTAGTATTACACTTGTGCGCGTTGTGAGGGCACAACGACATAGTTCTCATATATTTGGGTATAGGATGCTCATGCAAGTGTAATATAAGGTTGTGTTTTACTGATGGTACGGGAAACAGCTTCGCTCTGGATAGACCCCTTCGAAATTCCATTGGTAGTATAACTATGTGTCTATGGAAGTCCGAATTCAGGGTAGGTGTATTTGGTCTTAACCTGAGACTTGCACCGCTATTACTTGCGACAATCAATATACTTTGGTTTTGGTCGTCCAGGGCTTTAACCGGTTCTGTGTACGCCTCTTCTGGGTATATTGAGAATCGTAATGTATTGGGTGTGATGTCAAGATGGAAGTATCACTTCAGTTATAGTGGAGATGATGATCACGTAGGATACATAACTTATTTTCTTATATGCTGCAGCTATCGGGATATTATGACTAGGTCATGTATATTCGATTATAGAGACTAGTTACCAGACATCCGATATGTGCTTCGTACGGGGCAGACACATTTCCAGCCCCAGGCCTTACACGTGACCATCTGATACTGGATCGATATATATAATACTACGTATACTACGCCTGATATAGATCGCTTATTCCTGTAAGCATGTTTCTGGAGAATTAGGTAGGCATGACGCTTTGCTAGAAGCCAACCTTGTCTTGTAAATCGGTAAAAACGTAGTACAAGGCACTTACTTGTTCGGATAGTCCGACGACCGAATTTACTGCCAACATATCCGGGGATCTCATGGGTCGCTTCTCGAAGATTCACCGATGATGTATGACTCGCACTTCATTAATCTGGGATTAATTAGATGAGAGAGAAAATTAATCTGGGATTAATTACAGAGATATTTTATTTGGGATAAAATATTGTTTAAAGAGAGAGAACGATTAATTTGGAATTAATCGATAAATTAATATATTTGATATATTAAACGAAATTGGATTTCGACGCGGAATTAAAATCGGAATTTAATTTGGGCGAACAAATTAATTTAGAATTAATTCGTTAGCGAAGTGAATAGTAATTATGCTAGGCATGATTATTTAATTAAATTAGATTTAATTACGACGCAACGGAAAATTCGTTAATTCGGAATTAGCAAATCCGCGCCCGGGAGTGTTTGCGGAACCACTCGCATTTAGAATCAAAGTGGGGCCCGCAAGTCACATCTAGCGTCAAATCAATCATCATTCAAGTGATAGATGTCTTTCACTTTGAGTGATTGACACCAGTCACTATTCATGATTGTTGTAAGTAGTTGAAAAGCATTTGATGGCTTGAAAGACATTTAACATTATTTTAATTAATGTTTTTGACTTTTCAAATTTTGTGTATATGATATACAAAACACACACAACTCTCATCTCCCTCTTTCCTTCAAGGATTCGGCCAAGAGGCCTATTTATCTTCTCTTCTCCATTCGGCCAATGGCCACTTCTCTTTAAATTTCTTGGTAAATGCCGAGAGTCAAGAAGATGGATAGGGAGATTTGTTGCAAATCTTCAACAGTGCTAGCACAAAAAGAGGCATACAAGGTGATAGGGAAACCATCTCATGAGCATGGAATCACCATTGATTAAGCTTGGATCTTGAAGATGAAGATGGAGTCCAAATACCCACCATGGCCGAGAGCTTCTTCAACAAAGAGGAAAGGATTTTTCTTTGATGCATCCAATCCGATCGTTGTGAGTATGATTCTGCCATTCTCCTTTGTGTATTCATACTTGTTTCATTGCTTTAAAATGATCCTTGGGACTTAATAGAAACCAACAGGTTTGGGCTAAGAATGTGTTTTAAAACAGAGGTCCAACAAGCGAACCCGAAGCTAAACAAGCGAATAAAATCCAATAAAATACTGATTTTTGACTTTTCCCTTCCGCGTCCGTTTCCCGCGACTTCCGTGACTTAAAAGGTAGTGCCTCTAAATGAGACTCATCATAGGGACTTACATGCAAAAATGCAGTGCCTACACATGTCATTTATAAAATAGTGATGCAATGGGTCATAATTGTCCAACAGACTCAACACCATAGTGACTGCCATCAATATCCATCCTCTCGAGCTCGTCCTTCGGGTAACCTACAAAACAAAGAAATTGGGAGTGGGGGGTTAGATCATTTGAATGATCTAGTGAGTGGACAGTTCAAAACATGAACTGAAATACTTTTCGAAAATTCTTTTATTCTAAAACAAAAATCATCTCAAGGAAATCATTTTTTCAGAAATCATTTTTTCCCCTGAAAACAACTCTCTTTCGGGAAAACTGCTTTATGTCTATAAATCTCTGAGATTCTCGTAAAACAGTTTCTCTTGAAAACTCTTTAATAAACCATCTTTCTGAAAATCATATTTCTAAGTATTTATAGAAAAGCTAACGCATGGAGCGTTACGTATTATCGTCCCCCCATACACCTAAACTAGTGATCTTGGGGCGTTATGTATTGTCGTCCCCCAAGCCACTGAACTGAAGCCAGGTGTGCAAATCCATTTCATTGGGGCATTACGTATCGCCGTCCCCTAATGCATACCATTGTCCTGGCCCTGAATCTAGGGTCTAGAGGTGTTACATATCACTGTTCCCCTAGTCCTGCTCTATATATGGACATGTTACATCCGTCAATTCCAATATATATACCAAGTTACAACTGAGGTGGGTTTTTCCCCATGCCTCTAAAAAAATCACAAAACC
This sequence comes from Zanthoxylum bungeanum, assembly GCA_019454045.1. Taxonomy (NCBI): domain Eukaryota; kingdom Viridiplantae; phylum Streptophyta; class Magnoliopsida; order Sapindales; family Rutaceae; genus Zanthoxylum; species Zanthoxylum bungeanum. Next base: position 11,284 of record SKCR01003403.1, on the reverse strand, counting down.
ATGCTTTATAAATCATCACTTTTAAAAATATTATTCAAAATATTTTTTTATTCATAAAACATATGTGATAAACTTGGCTAATGCCCTAAGTGCGGAGAAGTAAGTTTCAATTCAAAACAAAAGTAAATACAACTTGAGGAAATGGTCCACTCACAGATTTGGAATCTAGCTGGTATTTCCTCTCTTCATTGAACATAATTGTGATTTCTGTCGATAATCTATAATCAATAGACTTGGTCAGCACATAAGTCGTAAATTATGTTTCAGAATTTTGTTAAGCTTCTCAATTCAACTAATTGTTATCTTTACATGATGTATCATGCTTGTGACATGGTGTATTGCATATATATGTGCCAATACGAGACCCAAAGGGTGGTCTCTAACATCCTAAGTTGAAACTGAAATGATATGGAACTATTTCTGTCTCGTGTCGCGATGCCCACCTAAGTAGAACTAGGTAGAGAGCATGTTCTATTTCGAATCACGATTTCAGAATTCACGGGTCGCGACGCCTACTTGATCAGACCCAAGGTAGAGCCTATGCTTGTTCCGTGTCACGATTCTAAGTGTTTGCCGTCGTGACTCCCACTCAAATAGAATCAAGGCAGAGTGCTATTGTTTTCTACGCGTCACGACTTTGGGGGTCGAACGTCGTGCCGCTAGCCTAATTTCAGGGCCTATCTCTAACTCTTCCAATAAAAATGCTCAATGCAATCCACACCATCGCACAAACACATTTACATAGACAATTCTCTAAACTTCAATATCTTTAGAACATCATTCATCACAAGATATAATTCCCAACACATTTATATACAATTTGGCCAATGACTTTAATTTTAAATCTTTGAGCTATCAATTCCCAAAACGATTTAAACTCATGTCAATATATCACCAAATACATAAACCATAATTATTCATTATCAAAACATCAAACTCAGCCCCTCATTACATGCATAATTCGGCCCTTATGCCCATTTTTATCTTGACCTTATTTCAACCAGCACTTGAGAATAATCTACTCTAACAATCATCATAAACATACATTGATGCTTAGATACTTGCTCAACCTTCTCAATTAAAAAAATCCCCAATTCTTAGGGGCACTAAGTACCAAAATGCAAGTGATGAATGTATATTCATTTCCTAAATAAGAAGAAGAGAGAAAATGAGACTTACTTGATCAATACTAGCTTAAGGATCCATCACCAATCCTAAAAAATTTCATAAGAAATAAAGAATGTGGGAGAGCTCCCTTGCTTCCCAAACTCACATTTTTAAACTCCTAAAAGAGATAGGTGAATAGCATTCCCAACACTCTCGATTTTTGACTTATTTCTGATTCAAATTTGGAAAAATATCTAATGCGGAAGTTGTAGGTCTCAGTCTTAGTTTCGGACGATATAAAGTTCATGAAAATCAAAGATTGTATGAAGATGTTATGACCTAGATACCAAGCGTTGTTTGGAATAGGACATAAGCTAAATTATGCATCGAAACTGCAAGGAAATATCGAATACCTGAAAAGTAATTTCGTGAGCACGTATATGCTTGAACATGATTAATATCATGTATCCTACCTTCCATAATATAATAGTCGTCAAGATTATCGGGTGTTATAAATTCCCCCCCTTAAATAGGATTCGTCTTCGAATCCACTCTGGTGTTGAACTTCGTAGGTCCACCTTGGATTGAGGACATTTGTGTCTCCTCTTATCTTACTTAACTTCCTTTACGATTTTCTGTTCAAGAATTTAATACTAAAACTTCTAGGATTCTCTAGTTCTGGTACACTCTATACAATCCTTAAAGCTGAAAGCTTGGCCTTTGGAAGTCCGTGTCAATCTTTTATGGTCTGAACTTAAGTTCTTCTCAAACTGGTGTCCAAATGAATCATCCATTTTTTTGTCTGACACTTTATGTCTGTATTTTACTTTATCTCCTTCTTTTCTTTAAATATTTAGTACTTCCCAAGATTTCCTAGATGGTCACTCATCTTATTATTTCTTCCACTCAAGCACACTTAACTTGTATGTTCCTGACTGAATTTGATGCATTTGTGCTAATATGGTCTTATCCATAATTATTCCAATTGAATCATTAATCCTCATATCCCGATTTCACTCTTGTTTGCAACCTATTATATCTCTAACCATGATAATATTATGATGTGATCCAGAATGAGCTCTGTTTGTTAGGCCAAGTTAACTTGAAAGTTGTGGCTGATTGCATGGCTTGGTCAGATTGGTGTATTTGGGCATTTTTGGTGGATTTGGAAGATTCATTGGGTTCCAGAGTTTGGTCCATGCATGAGACTTCATATAAAGGCTTTATTATGTCTAAGGTAAAAATTTAATGGGTTTTGGATGTGCATAGGCCGCTTTGATTTATTTCGGGCTTATTTTCCGAATGGTGCATTAGTAGTGGCGAGATTTGCACGGTCTTCGTATTTTGGACGTAACTTTCTCATCCAATGTTCGATTTTAGTGATTCAAGTTGAATTGGAAGTATGACTCATTGATCTACAACTTTATAGTTTACATCAAAGTCCAATTCATAAGCCTTCTTGGTCACAATACAGAAGCAAGTTATCCTTATAACTTTTATGTTTCATATTTTTAAGGTTATGTGATGTTTAAGTACTAGGCTGAACTTGAATTAAATTAGAAAGCCCATGCATGGAATTTTAAAGTATTTTATGTGTTATTGGGTTTATTTTACTAGGGTTTTTATTATATTTGCGTAGAATTAGGGTCAGGCACCTATTTAAAGGGGTATTATTCATTGTAATTCATAATTAATTAAGAATATATTTTTTTACAAAAAAAAATGACTTTTGTCATCTTGAGGGAGTGGATTCTTCCTTGATTCTATGGAAAAAAAAAGCTTATCGACATGTGGCAAGCGTTGTGGCGATGTATCGCCGATCAAGATTCTTCAAAGAAAAAAGAAAGGTTCTTAAGGGAAAGGTTCCTTAAGGGTTAGAATTGATCTTGGAATGATTTTTTCTTAACAAAAATCAAGATACATGGTTCTTGGGGCTTAGAACACGTGGAGGGGTTTGTTTGGCTTGTTCCAGGGAGGTTTTTATCATATTAATTCTTAAATATCACTTGGGGCTTCTGTTACCCTTCATGCTTAATGCATCACCATTGTACTTTATACTACAGCCCATGACCTTCGTTTTCCCCATCTTTAAGTATACCTCGAGTTCTTTACTTCCTTTTTATAATATAGCTCCTTTAATAACCTGATTAAATATATCTTCAATTTCTTCTTAGTTGATGCTTTCATGTCTTTAGAGATACTTATGTTTCCTACAGTTAGCTTTCTTCACATTCTATCATAGCTCTGGAATAAATATATACAAGGATATTCCTTGTCACTAGTAAGAATGATCGTATTTGATACATTTCCAATTTCACATGCTCGACCTGATCTTGGCATTTATTTTCTTAACTTAACTGCTTAATTCACTCTATTTCCTCCTTGCTAAGTTTCAAATGTTTATCGACTTCACCCTTCAAGTTCCCTTAACTCTGCTCATTTGTGTGGCTTATGACTTCTTAGATCCTGGTCAAATTTCTCATACCTTTTTAAATTAGTGTTATATTCAGGATACAAGGTACCTATATTAGGCTTAAGTGTATATATACTTGTGTTTAAACTGTATCCCTAATGATTAACATCGACTCTAGCTATCCGATTATGTGCACTGTTCATACTCTTTTCATACTTTCCAAATTCGTGGCTAGTAAAGATCTAGTTAACCATTCTTTGTGCTGACCTATTTTTTTTTTGCTTGATTTCATTCCAAAATATCACACTTTCAGTTATTTCCATAATCTTATTCGGTCGGGGGTGTTGTCTTGGTCTTGCCAATATTCATATACTTAGTTTCCTCTGGTCGTCTTATGTTTTACCCCAATAAATTTGTTTCAAGTCATCTTAAGCATTTTTCGTAGTGATGTGTTGCGAAGGGAACGTACAGCTATACTCGTTATCTTCCTTCTTTTTCATATCTAATGGAATTCCAGTCTTATTTCATCACTGATATAGACATTCCTAGTCATTCCGTAGTTCTACTGAACTTAACCATCGAGAGTCTATCTTAACACTTATGATCTTCTGACATTGTTTATCTAGTATCTTGTTCTATTGTTGTCTTACCTTGAAAATTTCACTTCAAATCTTATACTTAATGTTCCTTTCGTCTTCTCCTATATTCTATTTTATACCTGGAAATTGTGTGATCTATGTCTCTCTTCCTATCCGAGGGGTATTCTCTTTTAAGGGTTCTTTGTCATACTTCATGGAATACTGTAATACGTCACAAATTTACTTGTTTCTGGGAATATCATTGGGATGAATATCGTGGTTCTTCATTATTGCTGGCGTTTAACGAGGGTTGAGAGGGTGGGGTTGGTTCTGAAGTCTTTTCCGATTATAGTGGCCTTACCAGTTACTCGCAGTGCAGTTGCACATGCTGCTTGTTTTAATTCTGGGATTTCCTTATTTATCCATCTGATTTGGACTCCCATACTAAGATACTACTGCTAGGAATTATCTGGATTACCTCATCTAACATTACTCCCGATTAATTTTTGACAGTTGGTTATACTATATTTTACCGAGAATTTCCTTAAGATTTCTGCTTTCTCCAAAATCCCATCATATCCCCTCTGTTATTCTTCCTTTCGAAATTTGGTTTGTTACTTAGATTTCTCAGTGTGTAATGAATCTTTGCCTTATCAAAAGGCCTTAACAGTAATATATTATATCTTTACGATCATAAGGTAGTTCCTCTTTACCTTAGTTTCCTAAACCTCTTAAGTCATCACGACTTTGAAACTCTATATTTTACCACAAGTTATGACATCACTGCTGAACTTTTGGCTTGGGTATTGCTCTATTATTAACCTTTTTTTCCGGTATGGTGGGAAACTCTGTGTAAGTTGGATATTTTATCTTTGGGGGTCGTCATATGCGTTGCTTATTTTGATTCCTTATTCTATTGGGCCCTTAATTCTTTAAGACCTTTCAGTTCTACAATAGGCAGGTTATCAGTTCCAGATTTTTTTTGCTAGGCTTACCGTGAATTCAGATCAATCTATTTTATGATTACTATCTAGATTCTCTTGAATTCCTTGGTTCGACCATCTTGCTCGCTCATGATTTGCTTGTCTCGTAAGTGTCCTCATTTACTTATTCCAGTTCTTATCAAGCTCTAAGTTGGGGGTAATACATGCTTTCCATGTCTAGCTAGATGTTTGAATGCTTACTAGAGTCAGGCTACTGGGAGGAAGAATTACTATTCATTCCATTGGAAGCTGCATCGACTATTCCATGTCTTAAGGTTCCTTAATCTTTATCAATCATCCTGAGGTCTTCATTTACTTAAATGTCCTCAAGCTACGTTTTTTGTGTTACTATACGCACTAAATTTCCTTGTTACTAACCGTATCCTTCTGTATTGTTTCCATATCCTATATCTTGGCTCTAAGATGTGTTGTTGAGGCTAGTGGTGGTTCATCTTATGAGTTACTCTATAGATCTATTCTTTTACTATAGGTTACAACTATGGCACTATGTCCTACTGTCTGTACTGGTACCCTTGTTACTCATGAGTGTCTCCAACCTTATGGGTCTGTCTGTTTAAACTCAAATGGATTCCTACTGGCATCGTTCTGATCTATGGGTTCTTACTAGTACTGTAAATTTGCCAACTCATTTTATGTCGAGTTCTTTCTTTTCTATCCTTAGGAACCTTCTTATTCCATTTTTGGGTGATCTATCTTCCAATGTCTTCTATTTCTGTCTTAGGATAAACTGTCTTCGGGCTTCCTTACAGTTATCTCTATCTATGCTGGTAAAGGATGAAATAAGCCTTTACATCTCAACGGGTATCTATGTCATTGTTCTGGTATTATGTATCCTAGTAGAGTCTATTACTCATGTTAAAAATAAGTATGAGATAGACTCCATCAGGACAATTTCCTTAACTGGTATAGCTGAGAGGTTCAAATCTGGGTAGGTTAGGGCTTGTCTGTATCAGATTTCTTGACTAGAGCAATTCATTTTGTTTACTTATGGGCCTTGGTTTGGATCTAAAATCTTCATATCCTTTGTGACATCTCATGTCTATTAGAAACTCCCATGACTATCCAAATTTCTTGTTTCTCTTATGTTTCTAACTATTTTTCGTTATTCAGAGGAACTTGCTATCTCTTACAAGGTACTCAAAGGCTATTGAATCTATCTGAAGGAATTTTCTGATAAGGAAATGAATCTTGCTTGAAGGGAAGAAACTTTACTTAAGTCTACTCGATATTTTACTCTTGTTCAGGCTTATTCTATTCTCTTTACTACTCTAGGTTCTGATACTATTTTATCTATTTGATTCTGTAACTCTACCCCTTACTGCCTCTGGTTCTTTTTAAGCATATGTATATTATCTTTTACTTTTCTTTTTAGCTTTTTCTTTCTCTTTCTACTGTTCTGGGTGGGTATCCATAGAACTTTACTATATATTCTCGTAGCTTATCTTGAGCTTCTAATGATCCACCAAGATAACTACAGAAGGTTTCTCAACTTGGACAAAGAGTATGATTACTATTATAAGGAATAATATTCGAAAAGCTTGGGAATTTCTTACTAACCTATCTATAGGACTTGAGGATGTACTTGAGGATCAGATACTATAGAGGTAGTGCCTCGTATACTAGTATCCCCGAGTATACTACGTATACAAGACACCGACACTCTACCCATTACAGTCACTGACTCCCTAGATCATGCTCTGATACCATCTTTGTAACAACCCCTTCCCAGAGATGCTACCGGCAGGGAATAGGCCACCATACCCCCCTTAGCCTCTGACTTTCTAACTCCGATCAACTCTACTAATCTCATCTTAAACATGATCTCATACTTGAGACCATATCCCAACTCAACAACACAAGATCCACTTTAACATTCATAATTATATACTCAAAATATAATAGTTTTACAGCCATATTATGGACACTTTAACATATAAGATATGCAATCTTGATTGTACTATTGTCTGATACAAGACTTCACTTTGACTCTGACTGACAATGTTTCTAACTTGACCTGGTGGACTCAATACCCTAGTAACTACAATCAGTATCCATCATCTCAAGCTCGTCCTCCGGGTAACTTGCAAAACAAAGAAACTGGAAGTGGGGGGTTAGATCATTTGTACAATCTAGTAAGTGGACAATTCAAAACAGGAACTGAATTCTAAAACAAAAATCATCACAAGGAAATCATCATTTCTGAAATCTCTTTTCTTTTCTGAAAATAACTCTATTTCTGGAAAATTGCTTTATGTATGTGAATCTCTGAGATTTTCATAAAATAATTTCTTTTAAAAACTCTTTAATAAACCATCCTTCTGAAAATCACGTTTCTGAGTATCTATAGAAAACCTGACGTATGAGGGCGTTACGTATCATCGTCCCCCCATACGCCTAAACTAGTGGTCTTTGGACATTATGTATCGTCGTCCCCCTAGCCTTGAAATATAGAATCTAGAGGCGTTACGTATTGCCGTCCCCCTAGTCCTGCTCTACATGTGCACAAGTTACAACTAAGGTGGGTTTTTCCCTCATGCCTCTTAAAAAAAATCACAAAATCATGCTTTATAAATCATCATTTTTTAAGACATGGCTCAAAATATTTTTTATTCATAAAACATTTGTGATAAACTTGGCTAACGTCCTGAGTGCGGAAAAGTAAGTATTAATGCAAAACATATGCAAATACAACTTGAGGAAATGGTCCACTCACATATTTGGAATCTGGATGGTATTTCCTCTCTTCTTTGAATACAATTACAGTTCCTGCCGATAATCTATAATCAATAGATTTGGTTAGCACATAAGTCGTAAATTATGTTTTGGAATTTGGTTAAGCTTCTCAATTCAACTAACTGTTATCTTTACATGATGTATCATGCTTGTGACATGGTGTAATGCGTATATATGTGCCGATACGAGACCATAAGGGTGGCCTCTAACATCCTAAGTTGAAACTGAAATGATATGGAACTATTTATGTCTCACGTCGTGACGCCGAGCCTATCATGTCGTGACGACCACCTAAGCAGACCCACGTAAAAAGCATGTTCAGTTTGAGGTCGCGACGCCAGACTTCACGCGTCGTGACACCCACCTGATCAGACCCGAGGCAGAGCCTCTGCTTGTTTCGCGTATGATACGCGGTAAATATATCAATATTTACCGTCCATTTTATTTAATATTTTGTATAGTTTCTTGATTTTTGTGAATATTTTGATATGTTTTGTGTATTTTTTAGATAAATAAGGTTTCAGGACTCACTAGAATCAAATCAGGTCTAAAATAGCTAAAAACAGAGCAAAAGGGCAAAATCATCATTTGGGTATCGCGACGCGTAAACCTTATGCGTCGCGACCGCTATCGTGCGCCAATCACATGTCAACATAATAAAAATCTTGCTAACATACATCGAACACATGTCATCATCCCAATGCTACCGACACTCGTCCTTGCCACATCAGCACATACGCCATCAATGACGTAAGCACAATAATTTAGTAGTCACCACGTCAGCACTTACGTCAGCTAATAATTCAGCTACCGACAGCCGCGTGCCACGTGTCATCATCTCAGCAAAATCACGGACATGTGGCACAAATCAATGGTGCGTCACGACGCGTAATATTGCACGCTTCGCGACGCGTGGCACCAAGATTTGATATGTGGATTTCCTTAAGAATACTAAGAAGATTGTATCTTGTTTGTTTATTTACAGCTTTCTGTATTTAATTTTTTATTTTACGCAATAGTTTTTTCTTTACTTTACTTTTCAGTCTTTATTTTTACTTTTCAGTATGAGGAAGTAACTCCCCTCAGCTGGGGTGAAAGGTTAAGCTTTTATTACTAATATTTAGATTAATCTCCCTTAATTATAATATATAAACTATTTTAAAACCTAACTTAATGGGATACCGCCTTTATGGTCGGTTGGACTTAATTAAATTGATTTTAACCTGACTAAACTCGATATCGCCTTTATGGTCGGTTGGAATTAATCATAAATTTGACTTAATCAGGATACCGCCTATATGGTCGGTTGGTAATTTCATGCAAAGTTAATATATTATAATAAGGAAGATATCTAAATTATAAGTAATAAAAGTGGATCCTCTAACCCCTGCATTTTCTTTATTGATTTATTTATCTTTTTAATTTCCAAGCTTTACTTTATGTCATTTACTTTATTTAAGTTTTTACTAGTCCTAGATATGTGTATTAATTAAACCCTGTATCTGGGGTTGTGCTGAATTCTAATATCACCGGTTTATAAGGGGTTATTTTATGACTTGGGTAATATAAAGGTTTATTTATTCAGTCTTAAACTTAATGCTTCTTGTTAACTGGCCATTAATAAGATTGATCTGGTAAACTTAAAATAAACTTGACAAAGGAATTTTAGGTTTCAGCCTTAGGCTCGATAGCTCACAATCTCACCTCAAAGCATGGTGACCTTTAGGTAGATTTCCTCACAGGATAGACATATACCTGTCGGGCGGGGGTAGCCACAATTAGAACTTAAACTTAATGAATTCAGGTAACTTGGTTAACATAGACATATGATTAATTGGGTTATTTGGGTGTTTACATCTGACCATCGACAGAGGCTTTTGCATAATTTCATGTTTCAGGTTAATAAACTGATATATTGCACAAACATGAGATAACCACTTCATCTTTAAAAAGATATTGGAAGGATTCACAACCCTAGATAGTTTCTTAATATTGAATTTTCCTTAAATTTACTTTCGCACTGTTTTATTTAATTATTTTCAGATAAAAATCACCATCCAATAAACAACCAATCTATTAGATACTTGTAAACATTTAACTTCATAAATTGATAGCTTAGATATTAAGTCCTCGTGGGATCGATACATTTTATACTACTTGAGCTATACGTGCGCTTGCGTTACGTGAGTGATTTCACGGATCATCGTCGCAACATTAAGTGCTGGTTGTTGCGACGCCTACTCAAACAGAATTGAGGCAAAGTGCTTCTGTTTGCTACGCATCGTGACTCTAGGGGTTGAGCATCGCGACGCTAGCCCCATTTCAGGGTCTATCTCAAACTCTTCCAATAACAATGCTCAATGCAATCCCCACCATCACACTAACACATTTACATAAACAATTCTCTAAACTTCAATATATTTAGAACATCATTTATGACAGGATATAAGTCCCAACACATCTATATAAAATTTGGACAAGGGCTTCAATTTGACATCTTTGAGCTATCAATTCCCAAATAATTTAAACTCATGTCAATTTATTATTGGGGCAGTTGTGGTACCCATAGGGTCGGATCGATGTCCTACGCAGCAGAAGTGGGCTTAACCCATGGATATCAAGAGTAGGTTTATTTTAAATTATTTTTATGTAAGACTACATTCCTATACGAGTCCGTAGGAAAAAACAGGGACCCAATCGGAGTCCGGAAGCTCCGGAACGGAGAAAAATAAGTTTTAGTATCAATCAGGTCTGGGAGTCGCGACGCCAGTCTTGGGCGTCGCGACCCAACCAATAATGCCGAGAGCATGCTGAACATAAACAACGATGCATCACTACGCAAAAGGGTTTGTGTCGAAACGCAGATCTGGCAGTGAGTGATTTTTTATTTCAAAACATTACTAAACACTTCCAATTTTCTCACAATACTTCAAATACACTTAAAATCTAATTTTAACTTCATAACCACCATCAACACATGTTTTATAACAGCATACATGTATTCTAAATACTTATATGCATTTGTTAGAATCTAAACACAAACCATTTTAGAATCCCAATTAGAAATGTCTCATTAACAATTCTAGTTCACCTAAAGGTGGTCAAGTGAATCTAGAATGGTAGCCATAGCTCTAAGGTTTAATCTAGAGTTCCAAACTCTTATTAATTATTCCATGGCCAAAATGAACATCTTTGACCTAATACATAAGCATGTTGTGTTTATACTTCTAATGTATCATAACACAATTTATTAGCCTTATTTCAACATTAAGCTATGTGATCATGCATCTAATACATAAATAAACATAGCTTAGGAGAAGATCAAACATTACCTAGTAAGCTTGATGCAAGATCCAATCTACTTCTCATTTGTTGAAATTTTCAGAGAACCTCCAAGGTGTTCAAGCTCGACTTCAAGATCCAATCTCGATTTCCAACGTAAGCAAGCT